>CANBKX010000046.1:0-15801 GCA_947369275.1 Nemotelus nigrinus
CATTGATGTTCCTGGTGAGGCTCCGGTTGACATAGATTCTCTCCGCTGTTTCTTCTAACACCCTAGCCTCTCTTAGAGCATGATCAAAAGCTTCTACTCTACTTCTTTGCAGTAGAGAATTTCGTGACTTGCACCTCCTCACCACGTCAAAATGATGCCTGTCAGCAGCATCAAGAGTCTTCTAACAGCTGCTTCATAGTTATATCTATTTAATATTGAATGAGTTAAACCATAACAGTTAAACTTTTTTTACTAATGTTCGAAGAACATTACCTATATATATATATATATATATATATATATATATATATATATATATATATATATATATATATATATATATATATATATATATATATATATATGTATATATATATATATATATATACATTTATATATATATATATATATATATATATATATATATATATATATATATATATATATATATATATTTATATGTTTACATATATATATATATAATAGCAAAATGATTAAGGAAGATAATCTCTGGAGTGGCCGATCCGATTGAGCTGAAATTTTCGGAGATATATAGTATATATAGTATGTAGGTCTATAACTTTCTTAAATTCAGATATCCCTAAACCTTTTGGCGGCGGCGAGCGTTTTAGTGAATTCTGAGGTACTCCTATATTTCCAAGCAGTGTAAATTTTTGTTAAAGAAAAGTATTGGGAATGAGAATTAATTATGTTTTAAGCTTGTCAATGATAAAGAATTGGAAATTTTGAGCCGTGTGTGGGTGCAGGGTGCCTAAAACTAGCAAGGATTTTTTTTCAAATTTTGATTTATCATTACTTGTAAGAAAAACATTGGATCATCGTAAAAATTACAGAGCGTATTGATGTTGACTTAAATTTAGCACATATAAATTTTCAACATAAAGCGGGTAACCCTGTAGCTGTGCCAGGCTGCTGAAAAAAATTCCTTCAAATCATTGACCTTCCTGAAAAATTTTTGATTTTTGACAAAAATTTCAAATTTTTGATAAATTTTATCCTTTGTCCTTTATGTCAAGATAAAATTTCCAAAATTCCGATTTGCACAAGAACGGCAACCCATCACCAAATTACCTCTATTTTCAGCACTCGAAAATTCTGTTCACGAGAACCGATAATAATGCGATAATAATGAAATTTACAGGACATGTTGGTATTAGATAAGACCAGGTCTGATTGAAATGATTTTGAAATGCGAGCAATCCTGTGGCAGTGGTACCATCTTGGAACATCACTGAGAAAACTTCCGATTCAGCCATCAAATTTTAACAAAATTCACACAGTACTTGGATGTTACTCTATATAATATTTGGTGAAAATTTGGCTGAAAAATTAGTATAGGGCTGGCAGCTGTGGTGATTTTTGTCCCATAAATCTTGCAAATTTGCTCAGCAAAATAAAGCTTTTTTCCCTATAACTTCCGGTCCAGTCTAGAAATCAAAATGAAGCTCATGCAGTAAATGGACCTTAATGTGAAGTAAACGTCGTAGGAATTTCGTACAAAAATCATGAAAGGGCTGCCAGCTATTACCATTTTTGTAATTTTGTGAAATTTCTTTACTGAGCGATTATGTCATTAGATTTGCAATTGAGAATGATCCTGCAATGAAAATTGACAACAAATATTAACGTTTTAAAACTTTGAAAAGTTTTGAGGGTGGTAACCCTAAAATTTTTTTCACCCGTATACCATCCAGCGCTGTGATTCAATCGAAACGAAGTTTACTGGTTGGGTTTAACTTAACGTGAAGCAGATTTGGTATATTTTTGTATTGCTGCTGACACAGGGTAGCCAGCATTAGCCATTTTCGTAAATATTGCACCAACAGTTGCTTCAAATTACGTTCTCACATGCAAAGCATTTGCAATAAAAATCAGAAACCAAGTTTTAAATTTTCCGAGTTTTGAGCATTTTTCGGATGGCAGCCTCAAACAACGTTTTACCGCTAAAACTTTCGATGAAGTCCTCCGATGAGAACGAAATTCAAAGGATAAGTTGATTTAAGGATGAGCTTGTTAAGGTTAACTTATTGCTGCTTCATTACGAAAGTGTTGCCAGCACTGAACATTTCCATCATATGTGTTATAGTTGAGTTTTGTTGCTTTGGAGAAGGAATGGTTAATATGATTCATTAAAACAGTGTATTACGTCTTTCCACACTTTTTTGTCACTCAAAGACAATTTCTTCGAAAATTAGTTTTCTAGCGGTTCAGGTGGGCTAGAGTTTTTTTTAATTTATTGCATTTTATTAAATTTGTTAATGGTTATGGATGCCACTCCAAAAGTAGATAAAACGGATTGAAGCAGCAGTTTGGTGCTGGATATTTATATATTTGTATGAACCATACCTGGTACCAATTCTGAACACAAAGAGCACAAAAATTGGATGAGTTTATGCTATGTCTGGTACAATATTGCCAAGAAACTAAAATTTAATATAATGAAAGATGCATTAGGGAAAAAGAAGGAATCGCTAATGTCAACATACCGATCATTAGCCAAAAAAGTTTGAGAATCGTTTACTACTGACAATGGATGTATATGAGCCCACATGGTTTTCTTTTCGTGCTATCGAAAGATCTATATTATCTTATACATATGTAGGTTTATATGATCATGTACAAGAAAAATTCCTTCTTTCACTTCTGAGGTAGAGACACCATGCACTTATAATTTTTACGTTTTTTTTAGTCAATATATGGCCAGCAGTGATTTGCAACAAAACAACAAAACTACCGATGCGGCAGCAGCAACAACATCTGCATAGCTTTTCATTGCTTACAATAAATAATATCAATGTAAATTGAAAGTATTATTATTTTAAGCAAAAATAATATAATTTAAAATACGAAATTAATGTACACGAAAAATTGAGCAAACACTGGAACCAAATATATTGGGCCAAGCATTTGTTCCACCCTGTGACAAAACACTTACCATGTTAACCGTACAATATCTAACTCATACATCGGAGGCAAATATTTTAATCAAACATTCACCGCATCGTTTGGCGCCGACTTAAAACTATATCAGTTTCGCTTAGTCTTGATGTCCTAATTTGGGGAAGATCTTTGAGAATAATTTCTACCTACTGCGAGCTTGCTAACAATATACCAATCTATCAATTTAGCTTAAAGTGCAAGTATGGGACCCAGCACGCATTCTCGTATTTGCAAGATCAGATTGTGTCGCACTTGAATGAAAGAAGCACTCCAACGTTTGTTTGTGCCTTGGATATTGAAAGGGCATCCGATATTGTATGGCTCGAAAGTCTTCTAAACAAGCTGACCAAGTTGGGGTACCCGGAAGCAGTAATTTTTCTTGCACACGTTTCTCTAGCAACAGACAATATCAGGAAAGTGTCAATGGAGCGAATCCACTTCCGAGACCTGTGACATCAGGAGTGTCAAGGTCTGTTTTAGAGACAAATTTCACTGCTGGTCTCTGTTGTCCAGTGGGCTGCCCTCAATTTAAAGATCCACAATATGCTGATGACAAGCTTTTATTCGCGTCTAGTGAAAGCTGCAAAGAGCCTTGAAGATTATTTCGTCGTCCTTCGATTTTGTTTTGATAAATGGGGCATCAAACTAAATAGCAGCTGTTTGTACTCAGGAACCCTTCCAAGTCTCGGGGATCACAAACTATCCGCATCAAGGTAAAAAAGTCGCTTTCTTTTTCGGAACTTCTAACATTACTCCTCTTCGTACGTTTCATTACCTTGGAGTAGTATATCAGGAGACAGAGCTTGAGAGAACAATCACACAAGGTTGTGGAACTGACGACAACTTTTTCATTACAGACAGACGCACATGATTAGGGATATCGATCACACGAATGGCTCTATTGAGCAATTTGTGCATCTTGTGGCTATGCAGGACAACGGTGGCTCTGCTGACCAAATATGTTGGCCTCCATACGAATCGGAGCGAATAGTTAAGACCTAGTTAAAGTTTAGGTGGAATTGGACTAAGTTAACTATAGCTAGATATTTGCTGGGCATAGTTTAGTAAATTAAGTTAAATATTAAATACAATATTGCCTAGTCAACTCCAGGTCATGTACAATCTAGGTAATAAAGTTAAGAGTATGCTAAAAAAGTTATTTTCATAAAATCAAATAATTTATTATGCAGGAAAAGTAAGCAGGCCGAAATAGAATAAACCCTAGATTTAGTTTTTTGTGTGTTAAACATCCTTTATGGTAAGCAGTTTTTGTATATTCTAGTTATTCTTATTATTATTATTGGTTCTTCATGATGATGCAGGTAAAATATGTAGATGAACTTTAGTCCATAAGGATAAGGTATTACAGTATTCTACTGCTTGTTTGACAAGAATATACGAGTTGATTTAGCACTGAAATGTGCAGTCAGTCGAAGTCAGGTGCAGAAAGGGAAATTGTCTGTTTAATTATGCTTTAATAGTTTCGGCATATTTATGATTATTCTTATCAGTTTGAACTGCAAGTTTTTCGTGTGTGACTCAACTTATTTTACTCTATTTGCTCACATATCTCCATTATTCATTCACCATTCAACCATGTCTAAAATAATTTTTCGATTAAAATATATGGCAAATACTGAGCTGATTTTGGATTCCTAAAAAGTAATATCAAAAAAATATACTTTTATTAACAAAATCTAAGTTAAGATGAAACTGTTAAAAATCGTTAATATCTTTTCAAATCACTCACTTTTTTTAGCACACACCTTCCATCTAATCTAATCATATTCTCTATTTTCTCCCATTTCTTTCCCATTTATCGAAGATAAGAAATAAGATCCGATCGTATGTTATGTATTTTGTTTTCTTTGCTGAAATGCCTATCGCATTCATCCGCACATCAATCCGGTCAATGTTAGATGGAATAAATTTTTGAAATTCAAATTTGAATAGAAAGAAGGTAGGCATTTTGATCCGGTTGGATGGGCCTGGAAAAGATGAAAACGACCAAGGCAAAGGTCAAGTTGGTTTTACATGGACATAAAACAAATGAAAATTGCGAACTTGATAGAAAATAAAACGAAAGATCTCATGGCATATATTCTATTGTTGAATGTTTCTTGGGTGAGAGAAAGCACGATGAATTCGAATCGTCAATATATATTAGTCACAAGTAAACTCAAGAACGAATCGGAAGGATTTGGATGTCGAAAATATGAGATGAATGAACATATCCTAACGGATTATGTACAGGGAAAAAGAGTAACAGGAGAAACTTATAACAACGAAACCAATAAAAAGGATTTGAATACCCAATAGACCACTAACTGACTGACAGCATCGTGTTTTTGTTCTTTTTCCCCATCGAGATCTAGAGAACAGTTTGATAGGGTGGACGTTTTAGGACTCTTATAGTCATAGTCGCTAAGTAAAGAATATTAAGTAATCGGTGTTGGGATAAAATATTTTCAATGGACGTATGGGGAGAATAGGGTTGTACAAATAAAAAGGATCCAAGAGAAAATTTAATGGAAATTTGAATACATATGAGCTAAAGAAAAATAGTTTTAGCTGCCATAGAAAATAATAAAAAGAAGTATCGAGTAACAAGTGTCACCTAAAACTAGAAAAAAGCATAATGGTATTCCTTCGTCTGTTTTTTTGCATCAAAATTATGTTATAAATCGTAGCTCAGTAATAACCAAGGGTCAAATATCACGCTCGCAATATATCTATTATGACTTATGTAACTGATACATCTATTATACCTAATTTCATTCAGATATTCATAATTTCGTTACATATATTATTTATTTGCGTCATTATATTAAGAAGCAAATAGGAAAAAAAAACCATCTCTTTTGCATAAAGAAGCACAATTAAGGCGTTGCGATGGTTTAAAGATATATTACGCTGTAGGAGTCAGGTGCAAAACAAACTGCTTTTTCTCTAAAGAGGTCTTTAGTTGTCAGAATTATCTGCCATACATACGCATACAATAAAGAAAAGCTAAAAAACTAGCATATAGAGCCTTTTGAATAGCCAAATGGTTCTCAAAGCTATGAGTTGAGACCAAATAAACTTTTTAGAGCCCAGAGAGGCTGAAATAAAATAGGGGAACGGAATAAACTTGAGCTGATACGGATATCCGGTCATGAAGTAATATAAGCTGATATCAACGCAAAGAATGAACTTACGTGCCTTCAATTCATCCCTCTCCATAGTGGGCCTTTGCGAAGATTAATACAAACACAGAAGTTAAATATGGTCGAGATGGTTGTAAATCATGTCATCGCTGGCGCATTGCATGTGAAAAACGTATTTGACTAACCCACAAAGCTGCAAGATGCCTAAACACACCATGCGCCATAACAGCTTCACAACCGCCACCTCCACATTGTCACGTCTGAGTTTCGAAAGGATAAATCAAATTGAAACCCCACCAAAGTAGGTGACCGCCAAAATCCAGTCTTGAATCAAGTTAAACCGATTTTGGAAACAGGTTGATACTTTAGACATGGACAGGTGTATTTTCTTGTCAAAAAATTCAAATGACCAATAATCACGATAAAGAAGCTGTTAATGACTTAAACTTTTCACATTTGTTCAAAATATTTGTACAACAGTTTCCGAAGTGGAAAAATTACTTTCAGTATAGATAAACTAAATTCATTTCAGGTGATTCCTCTTAAGAATCGATCATTCCCAAATTTTTTTCAAATTCTGACTCATCAAACCAAAAACTAAAGAGCAGTATTTGGAATAACAGCCACTGTATTTAGTTTAGATGCTTTTTTTAACAAGTTTGATCCACGTTTTGAGATAAAAAAGCGTTAAAAACATTAGTTGCAGCAAGCCAAACTTTAGGAGCTAGGTGGCCAACTTTAAAGACAATCACGCTATAACGAATTAAACTGCTGTTGGATATCTAAAGCTTATTGATGGTCAAGTAAAACACGATAGCTGTTTAAATTACATGAACTCGTTAATGTATAAAATGATATTCTAGCACAATTTTCTTCGTTTCAATAGCGTACTGAGTTATGTGTTTTATGACGAGGAGACTGTTTATTTATAAATACTAATGAAACAATTAAATAACCAACAAGAAAACTCTTTTCAAAATCACATCACATACAGTCAAATATAATAAAAATTTATCAAATAAAATTTCAAACCAAAATCTTATATACATTTAAGCTTTAAAGATTGACTGATTTTCATTTTTTCCCGAAAAGCTATCAGCCATACATCAATCTTACTTCAATTGTCTTAATAGTCACATAACGTATGCAAACTTCATGAAAATGTAATAACAATAACCCATCGAAAGAAGAAACGTAATTTTGTGACAGAAAATGAAGAAAGCTATTTTTGGTTATTGCGACATTTTCTTTAATTGAGTGTAAGTTCCACTCTAGTTATTCGGGAGCAATGTTCAACTCGGAAAATAATTGGAAAAGGAAACGCAGTGGATACTGAGGAATAAAAGTTAAAACATAAAAATTAACGCATGGAAAGCAACGTAGTCAATTGTGAAATTATACTGATGATGATTATTATTCCACTTTACTGAATAACGATTATAAATAGCGGCAGATATTACTAAAAAGGAATGACTGTTACTCTTGTTTTAACGAAGAAAAGTCATAGAGTTGGGAATAACTTTGTCGTTTCGAGGAAGTTTGAATTTAAATAAGATAGAATTGCGGCAAAAATTTGGAACTATTTCAGTTGTCATCATTGAATTAAAATGCTGGGATATTACGCCGGGTGCAGTTTAAATAAATTCCGTATCTGGCACTTGAATGGAGCCAACAATGGTTAAGATGTCTATGTTAGTAATTTTCACAAATTTTTGCGATGCTTTTCAACACTCTCTCCATAACTGAATCCTAAACCTACCATTTCGTCCATGAACATTCATAAAAACTCAACATCGTTATACTGTACTGTAGGATAGTAATAAATCAGCTCTGCGGTGCTAAATCAAGGAAAATTTGATAATTGATTTTCTATTAATAATTATCAAACTAGTGAGTCCCACATTGGGTGCATATTTTATATGCAGCTGTACCTGAGCTGTTCGTTTCACTTTTTGTATTGTATTGATTCGATACTGTCTAATCGCATTTAGGGAAGTTTTTTTTTCAATAATTATTCATTATCTTTCATGCTTAAGAAATGTTTCCATCATATAATTTAGAACGAGGTTTGTATTAATTTCCTTCTTTTCAACATAAAAATCGGGCTCTTTGATTTTTCTTTAAAAACAGTAGGTATACATGATGATCCATTGTGTCTAAAATCACGTCGAACGAATCCAAACCCTTGCCCCAGGAGTAATATAAATAAGACTTTCCATTGGTCGCAAGGAAAGCAAAAGCTTATAATTTGTTCGTACCGGAATCAAACATTGCAATCCTCTTTTGTAAATGTTTGTTCGAAAGACGAAATGTAACAACAAAACTAAGATTGTGTGCTGACGGTGGCACGTATTGTAGATGGTGAGTCAGACACCCGGAATTGACACAACCCGTTTGTCGAGTGTTGTATAAACAATGTGCGCACGTTTTTCACTTGTTTTGGATTTCACAGCAAACTGTTTACTGAGAGGATAAGAAGCATTAGTTACTGCCGTAGAAAATTCCAACTGTATTTATTTAGGTAATTTTTATGGCATTTTCAGTTGAAGTTTGTTTATTTCGAGTAAAGAGAGAGAGAGTTTGATTCCGGACTGTTCAGGCCGACTTTTTTTTTTGTACCCGAGAAGGGTGATTTATATGTTGTTTCGGAATTCAGACTGATTTTATGGATCGTATTTTATTGTGGAAATACTTAATGCAAAGCCATTATAATTAGCTTCTTTTGGATAAGCTACCCCTCAGTTTGGTAACAGGTACATACATCTCACTCCTAAGTCTAAATAGTAGCGCCCCAATAGGACATTGTGTTATTAACCTTGCTTCTTCGTTGACATACATATATATACTTGTTCGAGATATTCACTGGCAGTGAACTTTTTCATTGCAATTCGGAACACAATTCAGCGTTCTTGCTGGAATCTGCCTTTAACCTGCAGAAAAACATTGTTATCCTGCCACAAGTATGTATTTACTTATCTTACTCCAGCCAAAATCAAGAATCAAAATCAAGAAACCACAGCACAATAAAACATTTCCCAATACGACTATGAAGTAAAAGTGAACACTTGATTCCACTCATGGCAAGAAAAGCCATCAAGTACAGAATTTTGTGCTGTTTCATCAACAATCCCTCTCAATTTCTGATCTTTCGCTGAGTTCTGTGGAATTTTTTGAACTGAATAATGATTTTTTTATTTTGCTTTAATGAAAGATTTCGTAAATATCACGAACCGTATTAAAGTATGTTCTGTTCACATTGTGTGTTGAAAAAATGCTTACAAGCATATGTCCGCATTTAACACTAAAATTTTTTGACTTCCAGGTTTTTATTATCAGGTTTGTATAAATGTACATCTTTTTCCATTGATATTTCTTTGAATAATTTCGATCTAAATTAAACTGCAAATAAATGAAGTTACTTCTCTGAAATGAGAACCAATATCTGAATTTTCATTATCAATGAATCACTTAGCAGAATTATATATGCTGAAATTTATTCCCAAATATTTTTTACTGTGGTTTTATAATCAAACCTAATCCATTTCTAAAAATTAAATTATTTTTAGAAGCACACTCTACTTTAACTAATTTCGGTTTTTATAAATTGTCAATAGCTCTTTTTCACAATCTTAGCAATATCCATTTATTTAGTTTACCAATGTGATTTTGAAATTGTTAATAATGAAATGAACATCACCCATTAAAACCATATCGAAATTTCAAAGTATTATTAAAAACACTAGCAAATTAGTTTTTGAATTTTGGAATTTCGACACAAGCAGACAATAAGAAAATTCTAAAATTGCATTTCAGTCTTTACGACCACATTTATAACAATTGAATCGGAAAACGTTTTTCCTTAAAACAACCGCCAAATCACTATCCCAAATGCAGTCCTTATGGGAACTTTTACGACAAAAATTAATCTTCACAAATAAGATTATCAATTGACTAAAATAGGAAAATTAATTGACTAAAAATTTTACGAAAGATTTGTTTGCAGCTGATTTCATTTGTTTCAAACATAATTATTTGTTACAAACTATCAAAAGTTTAATTTTCATTGATGACGATTGCTAATAATTTCACTCCGCACCGCATTATAAGAGGCAAGCCCAACGGTTCGTTATCTATCGCTTTTCAATACCGGGTTTGAACATGGTGAATACGTGTGTCACTTGCAAGTCTACGTTAAATCGGGGTAACCCGGGCGTAGTTTAAGCAGACAAATGTAATTTGTCTTATCATTACGACTATGCATCTATCACCGGTGCTTTACCGAATCTGAAATGGATGTGCAAGAAATGTCAATCTAACAGTATATCCCAACAGAATTGTTATAACAATAGTCAGCCTACACTATCTGATGTAATGAACACGTTAAACGATTTCAAACACTCGGTTGACTTCTATTGCAACAAAATCGACAGAGTCGAAGCCTTATGGAAATCTGCCAGTGCAGATTTTGAGGATAAAATATAAACACTTAAACAATTATTAAGTTCAATGGACGATCTGAAGAACGATTTTAAGACTCTAATAGGTAGAAAGCAAAGTCGTCTAAATTATATTGACATCGTCGGTATAGCACAAAAAAACACTAGCTAGAACTTTAAGTGATGTGATAAGCTATCCCATATCTGAAAGCGAAGATCATAATTTCAAATTCACTTGGATCAAATCAGCAAAAATATCTGCGCGTCAATCTGAAACATCTCCAATAATTTATATAAAGTCAGAAAGTGATCTTCAAAAAATAGTTTAAATCTCAAAACTTTTCGGTAAAACGAACGAACGATCTCATTGTCATTTAATACATGGAAATTAAAATTTACTATCAAAATGTTCGAGGGATTAAATCGAAACTTCTGAGCTTATATAATAAACTAAATATTTGCCATTACGATTTAATAGCTTTTACGGAAACGTGGCTTATCGATAGTAACTTAAATTCAGAACTCAGCGATGGTCGAAACTATAACATCTACAGACGTGACAGAATCGACCCAAACAAAACGTCCGGAGGAGATGTTCTTATCTGGGTAAAGTCGTCTCTAAACTCCAAAGCTCGATCAACTTGGAGAACTACCACTGCAGACATATGGATATCCATACAGCAGGACTCTTTTAAATTGCAAGTTTGTTGCGTGTACATTGCTGCATCTTCAAAGCATGAAGTCTACAAAGAAAATCTTGAAAAGTTATGTGAACTAAGCTTGGAATTTTTTAATGAAAATTTATTAATCATTGGTGATTACAATTTACCTGGTTTAGGCTGAGAATTCAGTTTTCATCATTATCTACCTTCGATAGGCAGACATCGCAACAAAATTTATTTTGAATTGATCAACGCACTAAATATGTGTCCTTAAAGCAATTTAGCGATATAAAAAACCCGAGTAATAATATATAAGATCTTATTTTGAGTTCAATTACATGTAAAGACATTGTTCGTGACTATAACCTTTTAAAAGTTGACTTTCACCATCCTCCTTTTGAAATACTTCCTAATATCAATTTCGTTGAAAAACTGCCACTTAAATAATTGTCTATGTAATACTTCAATGAATGCAATTATGAAGATCTTATTGTAAAACTGTCTGCTGTTAACTGAAAAACGAAACTCGATGGTAATAATGTGAATGAAAATGTAAGTATTTTTTCTAAAATTCTCTTCAGTTTGATAATGTTATTTGTAAAAATAGCAAATTAGAATAGCAAATAAGAATAAATAACCAGTTTGGTTTTCTAAGTCATTACAAAAGATGATGCAAGAAAGGAACAAGTTTCATCAGAAATGGAAACCATATAGAATGCTTTCTGATTATCAATCCTTTTCTGTACTGCGGGCTAGAGTAAAACTTAAGTTTAAACAAGATGAAATGCGTTTTGTAAGACGTATAAGAGCAATCCCACGACAACCCTCGTACGGGTCTAGTGGTTGAAGCTGGTAGAGAGCTTCATTTCAATTTTTTAATCATTGTGGATACGAGTGTGGAGTGATTAGTTCCATGACTCCCTTTACCCCTGATTTAAATCAGGTACCTAATCAGAGCAACGTGAGCTCAAAGCTTGGTACGCGGCCCCCCCTCGTCCGAACCTGGATTCGAACCAGGGACCCCACACGCAAAAAGCGTGTGGAGTCCCTGGTTCTACCCACTAGGCTACTCAAGCAGTTTGTAAGACGTGTGAAGTGCAATATTAAACGTGATCCTAATAAATTTTGGAAATTTATAAAAATATTTATGAAGAACAATACCGCTATATCTAGTACAATGTACTATAACAAATTCGAAGTACATAATGGTCAAGAAGTAACTAACAGTTTTACAGATTACTACAAATCATTTTTCTCAAATTATAGGCAGTTTAACATTAATAAAAAGCCTGGACCTGATCAGGTTACTGCAAAGTTTATCCGCTATTGTGCATATTAATTAAGGGAACCACTCCATATTTTATTCAACCAATCATTTGAAATGCATGTGTTTCCTGATGCATGGAAAATCTGACACGTCCAATTTTTGTAAATTCAGTGATATCCATGACGTTTCTATTTATAGGCCTATCCCTATTCTATATACTTTCACTAAAATTTTTGAGGCACATGTTGTTGAAGATATTAACTTCGATGTTTATAATTTAATAATTGATGAGCAGCATGATTTTTGGCCAAAAAAGTCAACTTTTAAGAATTTAGTAACTTTTTCGCAGCTCTTAAGTACTAATAGACTTCAGCAAAGATTTTGATCAGGTCAGTCATCCAGTGTTAATTAGTAAACTACAAAAAACTGCTACACACGGCTTTCTTCTAAGGTGGTTTTAATCATATATATCAAATCAATCTCACTAGGTCCGATGTAATGGCTACCTATCTCGTCCAATTTCAGTAACTTTCGGAGTTCCACAAGGTTTGCATTTAGGTCCAATTTTATATATACTTTTTGTTAACGACATTACCAAATGCTGCAAAGTTTCTATCTGAAATTCTTCAGAGTAATCAAAAGCTCAGAAGATTGTACTCAACTTCAAAAAGACTTAGATAGTTTACATAATTATTGCAAGCTAAATGAATTGTCACCCAACGTTGAAAAAAGCAAACCAAACATACAATTGATACTATGCAAAAAATACTGTACTTAAGAGAAATATATTTTAATACGATTTAGGAATGCAATTTGACTCCAAACTGTTGCTTAATTCTCATGAAATTATTTTGAGACAACATTACAGGACATAGATATGAATGAAATATTGCAAAGCAAATTTGTTCTTTTCTTATGTAAAAAATACATGATATCTTTACCTAATTATAAACCAAGACAGGAATACTTCAATATGATATCACTTAAAGATAAAAGGGCAATAATGAATATGGTCTTTCATTTTTAAATTTTCAATAATGATATATACTCTTCATACATATATATACATATTTCAATGTTTCAAAAAATTTTGTATACACTAGACTCAATACATTGTTTTACTTCCCTTTTTCTAACACAAGGAATTACTGCCATTCGCAAAAAAAAAGATTTATATTCAAATACAACTCAAAGTTTTTTCACATTGACTTATTTCAACTCTCAAAAGCTAAAAATTAAGAAAGTAATAAGAAATACTGTTATTCACTTAACACTCTTGTTAAATAACCTGTTCTGCTTTTATAATTCCGTGGGAATCTATGATTGGCATTATTTTAATTGCTGTTGGTTTTCTAAAAATATAAAAATAGAAAATAAAAAATTTTTATAAAAAATCGGATTTTTTTTTTTATATATTTCTCAATATATATTGATTGATTTTTTCCTGAAGCACAGTTTGTGGGCTCGTGATTTTCTATGTTTCTTGAAATAAAGTAGTTTGTTTGTTTTTTTAAATACGCTTATCTTCAATTGAAACTAAGAAAACGCTAGCGTACTAATATCTCTGATGAATTAACAAAATTGATTCAACGTCTTTTAATGCTTATCAATTGAATCGCTTATTCAGAGTAACTGCATTAATTCATCAAGCGACTTTTTCAAAGCACTCGTTAAATGTCCCAAACGTTATTGACAATTATTAAATTATGCAGCTTAGTTTTTTGCTCAGTGGGATATCATGGTATATTTTTGCTTAGTTAATCAAATAAATTGCTCTGAACCCTACTACCTAATATAAATGTGACATCGGTACGTGCATGCTTTCAACATATTAACTCTTAAGAAGGCGTTATATATATATATGAGTATATATATATATATATATATATATTATATATATAATATATATATATATATATAATTATATATATATATATAAAAATATGATTTTTGGGCCAAATCGATTTTAATACCTTAAAATAAAAGTAATAAAATTGAGCGTAAAGGCAGCCAAAAAACGTAATTCGTTGCAATTAACATGTTAAAAAATGTTTTTATTAAAAATCTTTCTGTAAATAAATTGATTACTCTTATTTCAAGGAATGTTTGCAAAGCAAACAAATAAAAAAAAAAATTCTTAGATTATTGTATTAAAACAAAAATACCATTAAAATAACAATTCACAAAACTGAGCGTACACTTCACAAAAATATTATAGAAAAATAAAAAAATAAAAACACTCATAGACTTAATACTTTGTATGACCGCCTTTTACATCTATAAAAGCTTATAGCCGCCGATTGATTCTACCAACTTTTTTTTGTGCAAAGAAGAAGGAATGTTTTCGCAAACTTCCCGTATCTTGTGTCTCAACTCATTTTTGTTCGTAGGATTCATACTTTTCAGGGCGGTTCTTTTATTTCATGCCATAGATGCTCGATCGGATTGAGATCTGGGGACTGTGGTGGAGTTTTGGGACATTGTACAAAAGCGATTCACGAGCTATGTGGGAAGTATGCTTCGGGTCATTATCCTGTTGAAAGCAGAATTCCGAAAATTGTTGTGGCTGATTGATGCAGATTCCGTTTAAGTATTTTCGAGGTATTTCATTTTGTCCAGAGTCGATTCAATAAATTCCTAGTTCCCGGTTCCATTTGCAGCCATAGAGCCCCCACAGCATAATGCTACCGAAATCGCTTTTTTAAAAGTCGTGAGCACTTCCGCAGTCAGTTTCGGACCCACTTGTTGTTAGGATTTGCCCTTACCTTCCGAACAATAAGCCGTTCATCATGTTGTGAAAGATTTTTCTTTCTTCCTCTTCCAGGCCTGTTCTTTAAGATTCCTTCGCATTTCCACTTATTTATAATTTTTTGAATTGTAGAATATGTCCGCCCAAAAATTTCTCCTATCTCCCGAAATGATTTACCCTTGCGGCACAGTTTAACAATAAGCTCTTTAGTCGAAATATCTATTTGCTCTCGCTTAGCTTCCTTTTTTCACAATTAACAACAATACTCTAAACAATTATCTAATAATTCACTTCCATATCACAAGAAAATTTCACGATCTCTGCATGCTAGGAATTGAACTTAGCGGTTTATTTTAACGCGATACGAATTCCAGGAGTTAGATCACTGAGTCCATGGTTTTTCCAAGTGTACGCTCAATTTTGTGTTTGTGGAATTTCAGTGATACCTGGTTAATTCTGTTAACAAACTGAATTATGTTATTTTATTTTTTTTTGCGTTTAGTTGCATAAGCTCTGCCAAGGACAAATTTTAGAAATATTAGCATATTTTTACGGTAAACTTTTTTTATTACCTTTACTT
>CANBKX010000047.1:0-20805 GCA_947369275.1 Nemotelus nigrinus
TGTGTGGGTAGCTCCGCAGCTACGGCAGGCTCCTGGAAAAAAATCCTTCAAATCATCGACCCTCCTGAAAGTTTTTTGACAAAAAATTCAAATCATTGATAAATTTTCACTTTTGTTTACAATGTAAGTTTAAAATTTTCAAAATACCAATTTGCTGAAGAACGGCAACCCATCACTTCTATTTTTGGCACACGAATCTTCTGTTCACGAAAACTGACGAATAGATAATCCAATCAATATGAAATTTACAGGACATATTGGATGCAACTAGGACCAAGCATGGTGGAAGTGGTTTTGGAATGCAGGCAACACTGTGGCAGAGGTGCCATCTTGAAAAATCACTGAGAAAAAAACTGCTTTTTGGCCTATAACTTCCGATTTAAATAACACAGTATAGTAATAACACATTCACACAGTATTTGGACATTATTTTTGACCACATGTGGTAGTAGTTTGGTTGATAAATTAGAATAGAGTTGCCAGCTATGGTGACTTTTGTCTCATAAATCTTGTGAATTTGCCGAATTCTTGTTCCTTTAACTTCCGGTCAAATCATGAAATCAAAACGAAGTTCATGCGATATATGGACCTTATTGTAAATCAAATTTAATAGGAATTTCGTAAAAAAATGTCAGCCAGCTATGATGATTTTGGTATTTATTTTTTTTTATTTTTTTACTAAGCGATTATGTCATTAGATTTGCAAATAGGAATGATCCTGCAATGATAATAACAAATATAAACGTTTCAAAAATTTCAAAAGTTTTGAGGGTGGTAGCTCTAAAATTTGTTTCACCCTTATAACTTCCAGCGCAATGATTCAATGAAAATGAAATGCATAGGGCGAGTTGAACTGAAAGTGAAGCAGATTTGGTATATTTTTTGTTATTATGCAGCTAACACAAGGTGACCAGCATCAGCTATTTTCGTAAATAATGCACCAACATATGCTTCCATTACAAACTCATATGCAAAGCATTTGCAATAAAAATAAGACAACAATTTTGTAATATTCCGAGTTTTGAAAAATTTTCGGCTGGCGGCCTCAAACAGCGTTTTATCGCTGAAACTTTTGATGAAATCCTGGGATGAGAACGAAATTCAAAGAAAAAGATATTACCGTTTTTTTTTAAAGCGTTTACGCACCCCTTTTAACAGAAAATATACAAGGGGGTTAGTTTCGGGGGCCTGAACGCACCGGAGATGGGATGGGTGGGCGCCACTCGCTTCCAACCCCGAAACCAGCTCTTGACCGTCGCCCTGAAGCGAGAAGAAACGCGAAGGCTTCGCGCACTAGTAAAGAAATACCACTATTAGACACACCAGTGTTCACAATTATTAACAATCCTTTTATTTCTACTGCTAGATATAAACCGTGTCACAAAACTATTCGCTTATCTAAAAACTTCCAAAAACAACGAAACGGCGCCGCGATTTTTCAATTAAACTTTCTTAATTGCTACACTAGCCCGTATCTTACTTAACTTAATTATATTTACAATGGTAATGCTTAATTAACTTACTGAGCCTATAAACTGCTTGTAGCTCGCCGGTCTGCTTATTCGAATATTTCGTTTATCCAACTATCTCCTCAGCTAATATTTTGACACACACACACCTTCGCCGGTTAGTCGAAATTTTCCTTGCCTTGGTCAGATTTTCTCGAAAATATTCCATCAAAACTCCTTCACGCCTTCTTAATTCAAATGATTAGTACGCTGCTGCCGATCTTCGATCGTGGAACTTTTCCCTTTTCTTCTTCGATTCGCTCCCGTACATGCAAATTAGATGGGTTTTGATTTTTTAACTTAGTCACCTTCAACAGCTAAACTCGCCAACTTGTTCTTACCCTGTTCGTTAATCAAGAGAGCGATCCATGCCATGATCGCCTCACAGGAAACCTCGGGCTCCACTTGATGATCCCGCTTAGACGGGATCCCTGATAATCCGTTTGTTAAGTGATTAAACCAATGCACTTCAAATTCATTTCAGCCGTTGCGCTATGTTCAGGTCGTTGTACTCGCTTTCACGAGTATTGGAACATGGCAATGCAATACGAAGGTCTGGAATTGGCCCATTTACCGTCTTTCTGCGCGTTTGATTCTACCGTTGTTGACATTTTGACTTGTCACAAACGTACCGTGATGACAAATGTCAGATGTCTGGTGGCGATTCCCGATGAATTCGTTGATTATTTACTTATCACGTATATTTGCTTTTTCCCGTGCTCCAACCGTCTGTCGTGATTTGTGCGCTTCTCGTATATATAAATATATATATATATATATATATATATATATATATATATATATATATATATATATATATATATATATATATATATATATATATATATATATATATATATATATATATACATATATATATATATATATATATATATATATATATATATATATATATATATATATATATATATATATATATATATATATATATATATATATATATATATATATATCTACGTATCTACGTTATATGTGTACATATCTACGTTATATGTGTGTACCTTCCCCACCAAGCAGGATTCACTGCAATGTATGTCGCTGGGGGCTCTGCATCCTGGAGTCACGAACGCCCTGTTACCCGATTGGCTGATGGGACTCCTGTGACAGGAACCGACGCAATACGAAGGAAACTTCAGCATCTTCTTAATCAGGTGTGATATATGTTTTTCTTTTCCCCTAATTTCCTTGTGCGAGCACATTGCATTTTCTAACCTGTATAAGCTCCAACATTGCGATTTGCCTATCTGTGATTTTATGTCCTAGTTTCTTGTAACATTACCCTGCTACATTGGTGTGTCTTTTTCTGACGTGCCAATAGCAAGTCGTTATTTCTAAATTATCGATAATACGTGACACCCCCCTCGCCTCAGAGGATTCCGTGGGAATTCTCGATCATTTCCCTTCTCATTATAACCGACGGCTGAATTACTAATTCCCGCCGGAAATCTCCTTCCGATTCCCGCGCAACTCATGAATCGATCTCTTGTTTTATTTTGTTCGTATTACTGATCAAATGGGTAACTCAATTAGACATTTGAATCCTGGATTACCGACAATCGCTTACTAATTATCACGCCACACATGGTTCATTCATACCATAGCTTACCCCTACCTTTTTTTACTATTACACCGTGTCTACTTGTTTCGTTTTGTAATTACCGCTGGCTTTCGCTTTCTATTGTAATATTGTTATGTTCCTATCTTTTTTCATACTTTACAAAAAAGCTGATGCGACTTGAACTCGTTTTTAGCACGGCCCATTGTAGAGAATACCATAAAAAAACAATAAAACACAGCAGCGAAGAGGAAAACGGAAGATCAACACCGAAAGGAAAATCAATGAAAACATAAGGAAAAAAACCGCTACAGAAATCTAAAGTATTTTCCTGCTTTTCTTTGACCTGTTACTAATAGTTATCTGTACTACTAGCCCGCACTCGACTTGTCTATAAATCTACTCTAAACATAAACTGACCAACTCCATCTTTCATGGTAATTCTACCGCAAGGTAACTCTTCGCCACATATTTTTTACTAATTTTCGAAGAAAAGTAGTATTAAACTCGTTTCGCCAAAAATTCATATTTCTTTATATATATATATATATATATATATATATATATATATATATATATATATATATATATATATATATATCATCAAAATGATTAAGGGAGATAATCTCTGGAGTGGCCTATCCGATTAAGCTGAAACTTTCGGAAAACGTAGATGTATTTAGTAGGTAGGTCCACAACTTGCTAAAATTCAGATATCCTAAACCTTTTGGCGGCGGCGAGCGTTTAAGTGAATTTTGAGGTACTCCTATATTTCGAAGCAGCGTGAATTTTTGTTCAAAAAAAGTATTGGGAATGAAAACTTATTATGTTCTTAGCTTGTTTATGGTAAAGAATTGGAAATTTTGAGCCGTGTGTGGGTGCAGCGTGCCTAAAAGTAGGCAAGGATTTTTTTTCAAATTTTGATTTGTCATTACTTCTGACAAAAACATTGGATCATCGTGAAATTTGCAGAGCGTATTGATGTTGACTAAAGTTTAATATACATGGATTTCCAAGGTAGCGCGGGTAACCCTGTAGCTGCGGCAGGCTCTTGAAAAAAAATCTTTCAAATCATTGAACCTCCTGAAAAATTTTTGATTTTTGACAAAAAATTCAAATCATTGATAAATTTAAACGTTTGTGCATCATGTCAGTTTAAAATTTTTAATATTCCGATTTGCACAAGAACGGCAACCCATCACTAAATTACCTCTATTTTCAGCACTCAAAAGTTCTGTTCACGAGAACTGACGACCGGATTATCCGATCATAATGAAATTCACAGGACATGTTGGTATTAGCTAGGACCAGGTCTGATAGAAATGATTTTGAAATGCGAGCAATATTGTGGCAGTGGTGCCATCTTGAAAAATCACTGAGAAAAAAAACAGCTTTTTGGCCTATAACTTCCGATACAGCCATCAGATTTAAATAAAATTCACACACTGTTTGGACCTTACTTAAGGAAAAATTTGGTTAAAATTTGGCTGAAAAATTAGAATAGGGTTGCCAGCTATGGTGATTTTTGTCTCCTCAATCTTTCAAATTTGCTCAGCAAAATAAAGCTTTTTTCCCTATAACTTCCGGTGCAGTCATGATATCAAAATGAAGTTTATGCAGTAAATAGATTTTGATGTAAGCCAAATGTCATAGGAATTTCGTACAAAAATCGTGCAAGGGCTGCCAGCTACGACCATTTTTGTAATTTTTTGGAATTTCTTTACTGCGCGATTATGTCATTAGATTTGCAAATGGAAACGATCCTGCAATGAAAATTAACAACAAATATTAACGTTTTAAAAATTTGAAAAGTTGTTAGGGTGGTGACCCTAAAATTTTTTTCACCCGTATAAGTTCTAGCGCAGCGATTCAATCGAAACGAAATTTATTGGTTGGGTTTAGTTTAACGTGAAGCAGATTTGGTATATATTTTGCTGTGCTGCTAACACAGGGTAACCAGCTTTAGCCATTTTCGTAACTATTGCATCAACAGATGCTTCACATATGCAAAACATTTGCAATAAAACTAAGAAACCAATTTTTAAATTTTCCGAGTTTTGAACATTTTTAGGATGGCTGCTTCAAACAACGTTACCCGCTAAAGCTTTCGACGAATTCCTCCGAGGAGAACGAAATGCAAAGGATAAGTTGATTTTAGTATGAGCTTGTGAAGGTTAACTTATTGCTGCTTCGTTGGGAAAATGTTGCCAGCACTGAACATTTTCATCATTTGAGTTATAACTAGTTGAGTTCTGTTGCTTTGAACAAGGAATGGTTGATATGATTCTACAAAAAAGTGTATTACGTCTTTCCACATTGTCGCTCAAAGACAATTTCTTCGAAAATTAGTTTTCTAGCGGTTCAGGTGCGCTAGTTTTTACTTATGTTAGCCCACCACCAAACTGCGATAATATATAATTTTTTATATCCGAACCGCCACCACTAACCTAATCCTTTTATCTCTTAGTTCCAACACTTACTTTACAAAAAAAAACTAATGCGACCTGAACTCGTTTTTAGCAAGGCCCACTGTAGAGAATGCCAAAAAAAAACAAGCAAACACAGCTGCGCAGAGGAAAACGGAAGATCGACGCCGAAAGGAAAATAAATTAAAAGGTAAAGAAGAATCGCTGCAGAAATCTAAAGATACTTTCCTGTTTTTCTTTGACTTACTACTGATTGTTATCTGTACTACTAATCTTCACACGACTTATCTATAAACCTACGCTAAACATAAACTAAACAACCCCATCTTTTATGGTAATTCTACTGCAATGTTACCCTTCGCCACGTAT
The DNA here is from genome assembly GCA_947369275.1 of Nemotelus nigrinus. Taxonomy (NCBI): domain Eukaryota; kingdom Metazoa; phylum Arthropoda; class Insecta; order Diptera; family Stratiomyidae; genus Nemotelus; species Nemotelus nigrinus. The sequence goes on from CANBKX010000047.1 coordinate 5,880, forward strand.
TTTAACTTACGTTAGCCCACCACCAAACTATACTAATATTTTTATACCTAAACCGCCACCACTAACCTAACCCTCTAATCTTTTGGTATCAACACCATTTACTCGAATTATTTCTCAAACTAATGCTGAAATGTATTCTGCAACAATTCAAATACCTATCTGTAGCCAACTTATCTCTATTCCCGAAGCGACAAATTCGGTCCTCGGCTGATTATATTTCACGCTGTGTACCGTTTTAGATCTTTAATGTGCCACACACCCATAGCTTTCCCATTGAAATCTTCAAGCTCATACGTCCATCCGGACACCTTCCTTCTCGCCGTTAACGGTCCTACATACTCTGGTGCTATTTTGGCGGGGAAATACTTTGCCACGTTCGACAGGACATAATTTCGATGCCATACCAGATCCTTTGGTAGAAATTGCTCGTCCCGATGCCGCAGATCATAGCGTGATTTTGATTCCTGTGCCGCAATCATCAAACGTTCGCGAACCTCTTCTCGGACCTTACGTAGCAACTCCGCCTTCTTGGTTCCGTCGTTCACACCACTGCCGTTGTCGTACGCATTTGGGCCTTAAGGAATCTCTGGCTGATTGGTAATCTCCCTCCCAAAATTCAGGAAATTGGGAGTTACCTTCATATTTTCGTGAGTGCATGTTCGTAGAGCACAATCGATCTTCGGCAGCACCTTATCCCATTCCCTGTGATTCTCAGACACGTATAATCTTAGCAGGCGCTTGATGTTTTGATTCACGCGTTCTGCTGGATTCGCTTGGGGATGGTACAGTGCAGTGAACCTTAACTCAATTCCGTGGGTCTCTGCGATTCGTGTGAGTTCTTTAGAACGAAATCGTACTCCGTTGTCGCACACGATGACCCGTGGCACTGCGAACAGAAATATGACGTGCTCCTCAAGCAACCGACTTACTGCAGCATCTGTTGCCTTCCGTAAGGGAAACAGCAGTGGCATCTTGGTGGCATAGTCCACAACTGTCAGGATGTAGGCGTGACCGCTTGGTTCTCTCGGATGCAGGAACTACTCTCTTCCACCTATCGGCTTTCTGGAGCTCGGGATACCGGCCCTCCACCTGCTTCCATAGCACATCTCCAACAACTTTCCATTTCGGATATTGGTCAGGGTTCCCTCGTATCTTCTCCCTCATGTTCCCATACCACTTATCCTTCTCTGAGTTAGTAGAAACGCAGTCCACGTTAGCAACAGCCCGTGAGAGTGCGTCCGGAACCAGATGGTCCTTCCCCTTTCGATGTCTCACTTCGAAATAGAACTGCTGGAGACGAACGGCCCATCTCGCCAATCTTCTGGTGGGATCTTTCAACTTATGTAGCCAAACCAAGGAATGGTGATCGGTAATCAATACAAAGCGGGTGCCTTCAATAAACGGACGGAGTTTTTCAATAGACCACAACACACCTAAGCACTTCTTTTCCGTGGTTCAATACTGCCTTTCGAGTTTGGATAGCGACCGACTTAGGTAGCATACTACCTTCTCCCCGTTGGATGTGCCTGGCTCAAAACCGCCCCGATTCCCACGTCAGATGCATCCGTCTGTACTTTAAACGGCAGTTCGAAATCGGAACATGCCAAAATTGGTACGGTAGCCAATTTCGTTCGGCAATCAGCATACGCCTGTTCGCTTTCCTTCGTCCAAACAAACTTCCTGCCTTTCTTCAAAAGATCGTTAAGAGGTGCCACTAACGTCGCATGGTTAGGTATAAATTTCCGGTACCAAGATACCATACCCAGAAATTGCCTGACCTGCTTGACCGAAGTTGGTCGCGGGAAGTTATTCACCGCCTGCACCTTCTCTGGGTCCACATGGAGGCCCTCGTTGTCCACCAGATATCCTAGGGACCGAAGCTTAGCCCGGCAGAAATGGCACTTATCTTCCGACACCTGTAGACCCGACTCCCTCAGACGACAGAAAACCTCGCGCAAAATCTCGATATGTTGCTCGAATGTTTGAGTTACTACAATAATGTCGTCGAGGTAAGTGAAAACATATGGCTCTAGTGCGGGACCCAACACCGTGTCAATCACCCGAGTTATGTACGCGATGAACGCGGTATATTGCCATGATTCTTCCGCCATTGGTACCTGCCAGTTCGCTGCCTTGACGTCTAACGTTGACAAGTACTTCGCATTCCGCAATTTATCCAAGGTCGACAAAATATAAGGCAGAGGGTAGGCATCTTTTTCTGATATCGAGTTTAACTTCCTGAAGTCTACGCAAAACTGGTACGACCCGTCCTTCTTGCGCACCAGCCAAATCGGCGACGACCACGGGCTTGACGATGGTTCGACCACTCCTATCCTCAACATCTCGTCCAACTCACCGTTGATTTGTTTCTGCACGGCTGGGGAGACAGGATATTACCTCTGCTTAATAGGACTAGCTGTTGTCTTAATGATATGTTTGACAAATTTAGCGCAACCCAGACCCTCACCCATTAATCTGAACTGCTCCTCCAACAAACTTTGCGTGATCCCTGACTCACGTTCTGATAAGTGGGACTGACTCCGCAGCGCTTTCCATGGCACCACTTCAGCCGACGCAACTGATGTCCACTGGTGTCCCTGCATTTCCAGGACGACCCCAAAGCGCTGCCGAAAATCAATTCCGAGGATCACTTCTTGCGGGATGGATGGTATGACCAACGTCTCTAAATCATGCACCCTGCCATTCAAGGTGAACGTTAACTGGACTACCCCAGCCACCGAGCAAGTTTCACCCTTCGCCAGCCGCACCTCTTCAATTTTCTCCCGGTTCAGTCTTAATCCCTTATTGGCCAGGCGTAACCATCCTCTTTCCCCCAAAATTGTGCGACTCGCCCCAGAGTCCAACAGGCCTTCTATATCGATGCCCTCTATATCCACTCTCAAGTGTGTGCGGCTGTCCTGATTCCCTTTCACCAGTGCAAAGTCCACCATCGGCTGACTATCTTCCTGTTGCGGCCTTTTCGTAGTGCCTACCCGACACGACGCTCGTTTCCCGGAGGACTGGGATTGGTTGAGATCCTGATCTTTACCCCTGGATTTGAGTTCGGCAATTTGAACAGGCGGACCGCATAACACCTCGACGACCACATCCAAAACAGCAACGAGGCTCCGGACACTCTCTTGCCATATGCCCCTCCTTCCTGCAGTTCCAGCACTTAACCCTACTCGACTCTGCCAATGCTGAAACTTGTTCCACGCTTCTTGAGCTAACATACGCTAAGTCTGGTTTGAGACAGCGTCTTGCCCGTGTGCTGGGAGGCACGAACGCCACCACTGATGCCCTTGTGGCATCCAGCGTCCGGCCCATCTTCACCAGCTCCGCAATGGAAGTCACTGACGTCAAGCACAGTTGCTGTTGATAAAACGGAGCTATGTTCCTCCGCGACAGGCGCAGTTTTTCTCTCTCTGAGCAGCTTGTTTCTAAACGGCTGAACAGGCGTTCCATAACAGCCACAAAGACCCCTATCGACTCGGTTTCGCTCTGAGTCCGCCGCCGAATTTCTTCCCATAGCCGGTCTTCATAATCGGATGGCAAGAACTCCGCTTTCAACTCTTTCACCAACTCGTCCCAGCAACTGACCAGGCCCCGGTTGGCTCACTGCTCTAAACAGTTGAGCTTTAGTGAGTCCCCTTGTCAGTCGCAACTCTTCTGCGCGCTCTAGGAAAGCATTAACTGATCCTGACGAGTCCCCGCTAAATTTTAATCCCCATTTGGCTATTTCTGCCAGACTTCCAGATTTGGGGGATTGTGGCGTGCCAACATCCTGACTTGCGTTAGACTGATCCTCCTCATCTTCACTGGACTCCTCGACTTTTTCCACTAGAGCACCCATTGCTAAAATAAATCTATTACGCAAAGCCTTCGCTTCTTCCTTTTGCTCCCTCGATACCGCCTGCAAATTTCCTAAACGTCGAAAGCCAAACTCTATCCTGAGTTTTGCGTTCAAAAACTCCAACGATGCTTTGCCGCCCGTCACCCGCTCTACGAGTTCCTCAGATTCTGTTGCTTTTGCCTCAAGCTCCCTGTAGTCCGTCTCAAAGTCGAACGGATAGTCGGCCTCGACAAAGGAAATATCCATAGCTGATTCCGCCCTCAGCGTCTTCCGCATGTTGTCTACGTTATCTACCGGAAACCCTCTGATAGCAAGCTCGTAGACGAGCTCGTCTTTGGACAGCCGATCTACTAAAATTTTCATTATGAACTGCACTGACCTGGATGTCTACAATAAAGCTAAAATAAAAATCGTCTAAGAAACATGCTATGAAATTGCTAGCGCAATTTTCTATGTTTTCCAATTCAAAAGCACTCCCACTGGAGTTAACCTGTCAACGAGCCAAAAAAAAAAAATTAAAAAATTAATCGAGCGTTAAACCACCAGAAGTACCCAGTCACTACGTACCTCTACCCCGAAGAGCTCGATTAGCGAAATGCCACCCTTAAAAGAAAACCGAATCATTGCCCACAACTTATTCACCAACGAATTCCCGCAACCGTATTTAGTCACTCCGAACCTGTCTATTTTCTCCACTGACGTGATCCTATCATACACACTGAATCTGTTGTTTTATAACTGTTATAGAATAGTACCCGCAAACGATAACTACGATTCTCAGCCTCAACAATAAATCCTATTGAGTATGCACTTAAGTTGGATTATTCCATAAGCTATCGTTCATATATAAAATTTCTGTTCCTGCCGATCTTCTGCCGATCTCTTCCTGCCACAATTTGGGACTATGCAAATATAATCGCACACACACCCTGGCGCACCAGAATTCAAATGTTTAAATAGGTAATAATCATAAAAATAGGTATTAATATACATTAATAATAAGCGGGTTTCATTTTATATATATTCAAAATATTCATGCAAAAATGATACGAAATGCTTGCAAAATTTAAACCGATTACTCCAGTTTAGCTGTTGTAGTAGATTGCCACCGGTTTTCTTTTTCTACGCAAGAAAAATTACTCCGCGTTATGAATCTACTAAAGGATTCGTATTTTCGCTCCCGCAAGTAGGAAACAAAGAAGCTCGAAAATTTTCACCAGTACCGTTACGACCGTTAGTCCCACGTTGGGCGCCAATTTACTACTGTTTTTTTTTAAAGCGTTTACGCACCCCTTTTAACAGAAAATATACAAGGGGGTTAGTTTCGGGGGCCTGAACGCACCGGAGATGAGATGGGTGGGCGCCACTCGCTTCCAACCCGAAACCAGCTCTTGACCGTCGCCCTGAAGCGAGAAGCGCACTAGCAAAGAAATACCACTATTAGACACACCAGTGTTCACAATTATTAACAATCCTTTTATTTCTACTGCTAGATATAAACCGTGTCACAAAACTATTCGCTTATCTAAAAACTTCCAAAAACAACGAAACGGCGCCGCGATTTTTCAATTAAACTTTCTTAATTGCTACACTAGCCCGTATCTTACTTAACTTAATTATATTTACAATGGTAATGCTTAATTAACTTACTGAGCCTATAAACTGCTTGTAGCTCGCCGGTCTGCTTATTCGAATATTTCGTTTATCCAACTATCTCCTCAGCTAATATTTTGACACACACACACCTTCGCCGGTTAGTCGAAATTTTCCTTGCCTTGGTCAGATTTTCTCGAAAATATTCCATCAAAACTCCTTCACGCCTTCTAAATTCAAATGATTAGTACACTGCTGCCGATCTTCGATCGTCGAACTTTTCCCTTTTCTTCTTCGATTCGCTCCCGTACATGCAAATTAGATGGATTTTGATTTTTTTTAACTTAGTCACCTTCAACAGCTAAACTCGCCAACTTGTTCTTACCCTGTTCGTTAATCAAGAGAGCGATCCATGCAATGATCGCCTCGCAGGAAACCTCGGGCTCCACTTGATGATCCCGCTTAGACGGGATTCTGGATAATCCGTTTGTTAATTGATTAAACCAATGCACTTCAAATTCATTTCAGCCGTTGCGCTATGTTCAGGTCGTTGCACTCGCTCTCAGAGTATTGGAACATGGCAATGCAATACGAAGGTCTGGAATTGGCCCATTTACCGTCGTTCTGCGCGTTTGATTCCAGCGCGGTTGACAGTTTGACTTGTCACAAACGTACCGTGATGACAAATGTCATGACCCCCAGCGACACACATTGCAGTGAATCCTGCTTGGTGGGGAAGGTACACACATATAACGTACATATATATACATATAACGTAGATACGTAGATATATATATATATATATATATATATATATATATATATATATATATATATATATATATATATATATATATATATATATATATATATATATATATATATATATATATATATATATATATATATATCTACGTATCTACGTTATATGTGTATATATCTACGTTATATGTGTGTACCTTCCCCACCAAGCAGGATTCACTGCAATGTGTGTCGCTGGGGGTCATGACATTTGTCATCACGGTACGTTTGTGACAAGTCAAACTGTCAACCGCGCTGGAAACCGTGTCACAGCCACTCACATACGCCCGTTGAAGTGTGTACCTTCCCCACCAAGCTTAACCTGTGCTTGGTGGGGAAGGTACACACATATAACGTAGATATATACACATATAACGTAGATACGTAGATATATATATATATATATATATATATATATATATATATATATATATATATATATATATATATATATATATATATATATATATATATATATATATATATATATATATATATATATATATATATATATATATATATATATATATATATATATATATATATATATATATATATATATCTACGTATCTACGTTATATGTATATATATGTACGTTATATGTGTGTACCTTCCCCACCAAGCAGGATTCACTGCAATGTGTGTCGCTGGGGGCTCTGCATCCTGGAGTCACGAACGCCCTGTTACCCGATTGGCTGATGGGACTCCTGTGACAGGAACCGACGCAATACGAAGGAAACTTCAGCATCTTCTTAATCAGGTGTGATATATGTTTTTCTTTTCCCCTAATTTCCTTGTGCGAGCACATTGCATTTTCTAACCTGTACAAGCTCCAACATTGCGATTTGCCTATCTGTGATTTTATGTCCTAGTTTCTTGTAACATTACCCTGCTACATTGGTGTGTCCTTTTCTGACGTGCCAATAGCAAGTCGTTATTTCTAAATTATCGATAAACCGTGACAAGGATAATTTAACCATGAGCTTGTTATGGTAAACTTATACGAGTAGCTGCTTCGTTGGAAAAGTGTTGCCAGCACTGAACATTTTCATCATTTATGTTATAGTTGGGTTGTGTTTCTTTGGAAAAGAAATGGTTGATATAATATTACAAAAAAGTGTATAATGTCTTTCCACATTGTTATGTGACTTAAGGGGAGATATACACCTAGGAGCCGGATAAAACGGTCATTTTTGTGCATTTTTTTTAGGAAAACTATTTGAAATATCGGATTGGGAGTTTAATTATCTAAAAGTATACACATTCAAAAGTATGCTTAATTTTTTTTTATTTAAAAATATAAAAAATATACAAGGATATTGTATGATCCTTGGAGCGCTGTAAAAAAAACAGCGTTAACGGTACCCACTGGCATTTGTTCAAAAATTATCTGAAGAAAGAAATGGAAAAAGATTATTAAATTAGATACTATAATCTAGTTCGTGTCAAAGCCAATTTTGAAAATATCGATTAATGAAAAAATGGCGGACGTTTGAACATGAATAGTGATTTTTTGACCAAAAATTAGATATTATTTTGGCTATACAACAAAAACTAAGTAACGAAAAAAAAAATCCTATGACTAGTACTAGATAATGATATATAAAATAATCACAAAAAGAATTAAGGTAATCAGTTAATTGGTTTTCGAGAAATTTTGGGTACCGATTTGAAAAACGTGTTTTTAAGAAAAACGCGTTTGAAAATTTAGGACTGAATAAATCATTAAATTTGTCAACTAACATGGAATCATCGATACCAGGCCCATAGTGTAAGTCTTTTACTGTTTACGGAATATTCATGGCTTCTTAATTGTCTTGCCGACGCCGTATTCAACCTTCTTTCGTCTGTTCTTGCGCTTACAGTTTGGCTTTCGCGATGCAAGTTTCGTCTTCTTGCGCTGCGTACAAGTGCGCTCCCGATCCGAACGATATTCTTAACACATTCATGACTTCCAGCGATGAGGTGAAACCATTGTTGAATGTACATGTTGCAAGATATACTGCAATGCTAACGATTTTGGTCCCGCTGTTCATCGTTTTTGGGGCTATTGTCCAAATAAGTTGCTTGCAGTTTGAGTATATCGACCAACACAGCGTTCCAAGAATTTTTCATTGCCGAGGTCTTCGTTTACTGGTTTGATGACATCTAACACCATTTTTGGCAATGCTCAATAATTGTGACGAACATTTTCCAGTTCTGCTTTAGCCTTTGCTCGTTGCAACTGACACCACGATTCGGGGCCTTCGGGACAGAAATGTTGTTGAGGCTTGCTGTCTGTTGAGCCGTAATGGTAAAATGTTGCCCGTATCGCTTTTTTCATTTCATCCTTGGAGGCACAGTTTCTGCAAATAGCTAAGCCATAGTAAATCTTCAGTATATCTTTAAACTTTGCCCTCAATTTGTTTTTGCTGCTGATTCCAGGACTTTTTTCTTTCATTCGCGAAGAAGGGTTCAAAATCGCTTTTGAACGTGACTCACTCATTTTTTTTTTGTAATTTCAATCTCGTTACCATACGGTTTCGCATTCACTAATCCCGTGTTCGTCTTAGAGTCACCATCCCCGGCGTAATTAGTGTACATAACTCTATACTTTTCGGCAGATTGTGAAAACAATTCTTTCATGGCGTCTACTTCCATTTTACCTGCCGATCCATCATGATTGGCCTGGCAATTTCTATCGTGATTCGATTTCCATGCCTCACATTGCTCAGTATTTTCGAGTTTATTCCAACAGTTATATTTAGCACAATAAGAAGATTTTACAAGAATATCAAAAACTTTTCCTGTAAACTGTCCAATGAGAACCTCAACTCCCTACAATGAGGTAAAACCACGTTTTCGCCCCGTACTATTTCCAAAAACGGTTAGTTTGGTTATACCAGCACTCGAATTTTGTTTTTATTTCCCGTTGTACTTCTTTTACAGCTTGTTTTAACACCAATTGAACAATACTTGAAGCAGCCTAATGAATGTTATTAACTATCGTATCATACTTCGTAAAACACGTTTGATTATATCGGCTGTAACTAGCTTATTTATAGAAATATTAACTTGGTGTTTTCACCAGATATTTTTGAGACCTGTATCTTCACGAAAATGCAATAAAAAATAAATCGATTTTGCCGACCATTCTAGGTGTATATCTCTCCTTAAAGACAATTTCTTCGAAAATCAGTTTTCCAGCGGTTCTGATGCGCTAGGCTTTTTTTATTAATTATTTTTTAATCAAGTTTGTTTAGTACAGTAGTATTTACAATACATTAAAAAAGATGAGAAACATCCAACCAAATCAAAATGGACTATTTTTAGCCAAATTTTTTTTTCAAAGATGGTAAGCATATGTTAATGTCAAATTTATAATTATTATGGTTATAATTTTGTCTTATGGACGAAGCGAGCTCATTGAAGGCGAAACTGGTCCGATTGGAAGGAACAGATAAAATATTAGTGTGTTTCATTCTGTAGCGCTTGGTTTTGAGGGCAAATAGTCTTAAAAGGTGTACGAAGGATATACTACCTGAGAGGAGCTTAGGAGCCAAAAAAAAATGGTTTTGAATATTTTTTTATCTGTTTTTAAGCGTATCCATGGGCAGTGACGTAAGTCGCATGCAACGAGGATTTAGCCAAGCAAACGAAATCGTAGAAAACTTTTCTGAATGGACTAGATACGGTTAACATACACCTGCTGATAAGGCGCCCAAACTATTCACTGATCTTCGAGTATCAGTCTTACTAAAGCACAAAGGAGAATGTTAGTTAGATGTATGTTATGAAACTTCTTAGATCGCTTCTTCAAAAATCCTAGAGTAGGTGAAACTTTTACTAAATTGCGTTAATATGATCATCAAAAAAGAAAGCATTATTCAAAAGTATTCCTTAATCAAATACCTTGTTAGAATATCTTAAGGGAATACTATTTCAAAAGTATTCAAAACTTGAGGGACTAATTTTACGAAATAGCATATACGAAACAACGGTACGCTTGTGACTGTTAAGTACTAATTTGTTAGTATCACACCAAGCAATCACGAACATTGGATACCTTTTTAAAAATTTTGGCGTCGTCTGCATAGAGTAAAATTTAAGAATGTTTCAGGACAGATGGGAGGAAATAAAAGAAATAGTGGAGGTCCTTAATACTTGCCTTTAGGAAGACCAGATATGACGTCGACTTTTGATGAAAAAGCGCTTGTTAACGATACACATTGTGTGCGGCATTCCAAATAAGAGGCTATCCAGGAAATAGATAACTGATAATTTACCCAACATATGGAATGATCTAGCTTGTCAAAGGCCTTCTTGAACTCAGTATAAATACAGTTTACCTGAAGTCCTGCTTCAATTGATGGAATAACGGTGTTGTAGAACTCTCGCAGGTTGGTAGTTGTGGAGTTGCCTCTGATGAAGCCATGTTGGAAAGGAGATAATACTGATTTGATAAAAAACACCACAACATTATCGATTATCGTTTCGAATAGTTTAGTACCGCATGGAAGTTTTGCGACAAGACGGTAATTGCTTGCAACATTTTTATCACGTATTTTACGAATAGGTTCAAAAACTAGTAGAAATACCGTGAGACAGAGAAAGATTAAATAAGTAGACAATAATAGGAGACTAGGAGAAAATACAATGTTTGAAGATAGCGTTAGGAAAGTCGTCAGAACCTGGTGTCAAATTATTGTCCAGCTACGTAGAAAATGCCAAAATGGTACTTTCATCAATATACAGATATTTCATTCCCAAAGAAGATGTTGGGGATACTGTGGAATTGTCAGTATAGTTATTAATGTTAAAAGAAGTTTCCACACTGTATGCGGTACGGAAATGATTGGCAAAAATATTGCTAATAGTTAATGGATCGGAAATGACTACGGCGTCTAAGTTAAAAGTGGTGGGATATCCGTGGTTGCATCTCTTGGAATCAATAAAATTTCAAAACCTTCTTGGCTACTGTTAAAAAATGGACCCAAGATTGCTAAGATTAATTTGGTAAAAAAATTTTCTGCAAAAACCAAAAAGCAAGAATCAGAATGAGACAAGGCTTATCTTATTTATGATTTGATTTTAATTTTTCCCTCCAATTGTCATGAAACTTTTCCGCAATTGCTTGAGAAAGAGACTGGTATACAGTGAGCAAAGCATTCAAAGAGAATTAAGTGACATTGTATACGCCCTATTTCATACCTCTTTCTGACATCACAAGGGACCAATCGAACCTCGCAATGACATCATTTAGTTCGTCTGGGTCGAATTTCTCAAAGTTAAATTTACATGGTGTGCTAAGTAAAGATTCCTTAGAGATTTATTCATTTCGAAGATGATAACAATTGCTGCATGATGAGTTGAATCGCAGCAAAGAGATGATGCACAGTGCTTGACTTCAGATGAGTAGGCGTTGGAAGTAAAAACTAGATCCAATAAAATTCCGTGACTGTTAACAATGTTGTTCACATGGTGTAGACCACATGCAAACATTGCGTTTATAAACTGTTTTGCATACGGCCGATTACCAGGAGAGAATGTTGGGGCTAAGGTGAAGCTGTCATCAAATGGGTTCCAAGCAATCCGGGGTAGGTTGAAGTCGCCCATGAGAATGAGTTCGTCATTTGCATCTAATAGTTCACATAAATGATGAGTGACTTTCGGTACTTGCTCATAACAAGTCCTTGATGAGTTAGGTGGGATGTATAATACTCCCAAATAGAAAATAAATATTCTCAGGTCCACATAAGCACAGACAAGTTTTACTCTATCGGTGTTCGGTATGATTAATTCCGATACGCGATCCGAACAAGCCAGACGCCACCACCCACCGGGGCGTCGATTAAATCTCCACAACGATCTTTACGAAAGATTAGATCTCCACGACGATCTTTACGATCTTTACAGAAATACTTTTGTGCTCGATATCTTTGCGCAAAGTCGAGTTGGACGAAGAAGATGGACATGTTTTCGAATCTTTTTTTGGCAAATATTTACCAGCCGCATTCCGGTTCCTAGGTACAAAAACACGAACGATTGAGTTTGTTGGCCAGGAACTGGAGTGTGTGATGGTATTAAAGCAGCAATCTGGAATGAAGACCTTAAATGATGACACCCGAAGATGATGACCGAGTTTGGCAGCCGAGATGCAGTCAGGAGTATATCAATGATATTGGTTTTCACATCATCGGTGTTAGCAGCTGGAGCAAGTCTGGATAAAAACATCACCCTAGACTGCACTACACCTGTTGTAGGTAGATGAGTTCTTAGCTATATCTGAAAACATGTAATACTTTTCAAATAGCTAAAATCACTAGTCGATAGAACTTTGGGCAATTCCTTCGGCGTGCAATAGAACAATTTCCATCGTCGCACAGCTGTTCTGCCAATTCAGTTTGATGATTTCCCATCAAATCTTCATTAGTAACTACCATCAGTGGTTTTCCTTGACGCAAAATTTCCATAGACCTACCAGCACCGGCATGGCTTATCACCAAATCAGCATTACGAATATCATCAAGAATATTTGGCTTGAAACGGTATGCAGTTACATGCATCCCATTGAAATCAGCACACTTAATTGGACTGTTATCGCCTTTTCCGTATCGAATTGTCATAGTCTCGCATCCTAGTTCGCGAAATATACTAAGTACTTCTGTACCACATCTTGTTTTAATGAGAGAATCGAATTTTGTTGTCCCAACTATAACGAATACTGTCTTGAAATTGTTCATATCACGAACTATATTCGAAAATGTAGTTGATGTAGAACGGATGAACTGACAGTTGTGATCCGATCTTTCCACATCTGTCATTATTGGCAGATGAGATGGCCAGATCCAGCTGTTCAGCGAAAGCTCTTGGAATTTCCCATCAATTTATGTCAGCAAACATGGCGTCTCATGCTTGTACCAACAGGCTTGGTGATGCCCTATTAGTGTGGGACACTGGAATCGACGGGAAATTTGGAAGGGAACCACTCTAGCGGTTCAGTGAAAAGTTCGAACAAAGAAAAGGGGATTCTTCGAGAAACTGTGGTAGAGTGCAGAATAGGAAATTTGTTAAGTGCCAGTTTGAAAAATTTTGTTAATATAGTTATTAATTGACTGTGAAGCGTAAAGCTAGAAGAAGCAGGAATTTAATTGTTATTGTTAGTAATCCTGGAAATTTGCGATTTTTCGTCTTCGGCGGTCAAATCCAACATCCACTAAGAGGAGAAACTAATGGCTGTTCGAAGGTGTATCGGCTAAAAGAACCACAAAAAAAGGAGAAACAGCAACGAAATCTGAATTTGAACTGGCGGTTTACGTAATTCATTCATAGTGGACCAGCAATTTATGGTTAATATTGGCGATTGTGTTTCCTTTTCATTGCCAACGAAAGTGAATGCAGTCAAAACAAGTCTCTGTGCAGATAAGTACATTAAATATTTTTCATGACGATGGTGATTTTAGAGTAGCGTGTTGAAATTCGATCTTAGTAGTTTAATTGATTGTTTCTTTTTGGAACTAAAAAGTTTGAAATATAAAGAAAGAGTTTAGACATAAGTAGTATAATTAATGGTGTGGGTATTTATTGAATTATATTTCGGTTTTTCTTTTCATTTCATATTTTACTTTTGAAATTTTATTTTTATTAATTTATACTGTTCTGTGGAGTTCTCTGGATGATAATTAATTAATGAATTGCATTGTAAAGATTGGTGTGAACCGATCCCGGCCGGGATAGGGTGAATTAAAGCCCACCCATAGCATCAACGTGCATAAGGTAGCGAGTATAATAATTCAGTTATTGAGGTGAAATATTAAAGTAGTTCGTATTGTTAATAGTATTTATTTTCTTTCTTCACGCATGTTCATCATTTATGTTAAAATACAGATTCATTTATATCACTATCTAATTATGTTTGAATAATTCATCATTTAAAAATAATGATTCTTGCGATGAATCTTCACCGTCCTTCCCTCTAAGTGTGTGTTGGTTATTTGTTTGTTATGTCAGCGTGCCGTGAGAATTCACTTTCATATTTCCAAAACTTACATTTTTTTTTAAAGAAATCATATGTGAGTCAATAGTTTTGTGAGGCCCATTTCCGACCTGTTATCATACTTGCCTCGCCTATCCTTTTTACTACCAACGTGTATGCATAAAATTTTCTTGAAAATAACATTATATGCCGAATGAACGAAAAACGTATCAAAAAGGAATTTTCAAGGAGGTCTCTCATGATATGTACTGTATTCGACTCTTGAGGTCGAAAAGTCAGAACTTTGTTTGATTTCACATAAAATTAACTCAGCCTCATATATTAAACCTTATTTAAACCTCAGGAAAAAAACCTATAAGGCATTCTATCATAACAAACATATTCAGAAAGTAGTCAATTTGTTCCCATAGAATAGGTAAAAAATGGAATAAAAAACATTTTAAGAGAATGGAATAAAAACATTATAAGAGAATGGAATCAAACTCGAGTAACTGTAAATCTTTGTTTACTCCATGCTCCGTCGTTCATTCAAAGGGATGGAATGTAAGAGAAGCCATATCAATTATTAAAATTTCTTCCGGTGTTTATTCAAATAAATTTTGAAATCATTACAAATAAACACTTTTATGTGATCCGTTCAGTGATTTCAAATAATTTGTTATACAAAATATTTCAACAGATACTTAAAATGTCGATGTGACTTT
>CANBKX010000048.1:0-14515 GCA_947369275.1 Nemotelus nigrinus
GACCAATGCCTTTATTGACCGCCGGAGAAGTATGATGCTTCACCACACTTCCTTCGTTTCGAGTGGTGCACCCGCAACGATCGCCCAATTAATGACTTCGAGTGATACACCCGAAAGACACTACTAATTAACAATGCCAGAGTTGAACTGGCCGCCTAAATAGCACAAGCGCTTCGCTAGACTATTTACGTTTCGAGTCGTACACCCGAAAAACCTGCAAGTTATCAGAGCCGAGTGTTGCACCCGATCCAATTACTTGACTGATTACCTGAATGTTATTACTGGTTAGTAAACACTTCAACTGGCTACACAACTGTTTGATGCGACTGATAGAAAAACACACTGATCAAGACTGAGACTATTTTATTTGTGATTGATTTCTTATATAGTAAACATATTTTGACCTAACTGTTATTTAAAAATATAAAAATTGATAAAGAAATATTAATTTAAGTTCCCGGTCACGCCGTCGTCGTTTCGAGCGCGGTATTAATGAAGGCGCGCGAAAAATTTGAATTTCATCTGAACATCCTCCCCGCCTTGAACGACGTTCAACTAAGGTGCTAAATTGGTGTTGGGACGAAATTTTTTAAAACGATAACTTTAGCTGCTGTAGCGACGAGTCGTTTTGATACAGCAAGCTGCGGATGATGGTGAGATGGTTGTAAGCCTTCAAATGTGTGAAGCAGCGCGGTGTCGTTTTGTGGACTCGAATGGTCCCTCATTGTCTTCTGCTAACCTTACTCGGTGACTGGATTCTCGTGCTTCAGCCGAGTCTCCAATGGGTGAAGCGTTGGTAGTGGGAGAGTCTTCATTCTGATTTGCGATTGGAAGTGGAGCCAGATTATGAATTGGTCTTCTGAACACTCCTGAAACTGTTCGGACGTCTGCCACACGGACGAGGCCGTCTTTTCCTTCGATGGTTTTGACAACTCTTCCTAAGGGCCATTTTAGGACAGGCACGTTGTCTTTCTTTACTATGACCATTGTTTCTGGTTTAATGCTGACATGTTCTTGCTTCCACTTGCACCGCTGTTGGAGCTCGCTTAAGTATTCCTTCGTCCATCGGTTCCAAAACTCGATTTTTAGGTGGTTGACAAGTTTCCATCTTTGCAGCAAACCTCCTTTCTTTGAGGTCGTAGTCGGAACAGTTTTACTTGTGAATGGCTCTCCAATGAGGAAGTGACCTGGTGTCAGGGCGGATAGATCATTGGGATCGGATGACAGTGGAGTTAATGGCCTCGAATTCAAAATGGCTTCAATCTCAGTCATAACCGTTTCCAACTCTTCGTATGTCAGCTCTGCAGGTCCTACCTTTCTTTGAAGCAGATATTTGGCTGACTTTACAGCTGCTTCCCACAGCCCTCCAAAGTGAGGAGCTCTGGGAGGAATAAAGCGGATATCGATGTTTTTACTGGCGAAGATGCGAGATATCTTTTCTTCAGCTTTACTATGGTATATTGCGTCCTTTAATTCATGTAATTGGTTTTTCGCACCTACAAAATTAGTGGCGTTGTCACAATGTAAGGTTCGACAGTTGCCTCTTCTGCTGACAAAACGCTTTAATGCGCCTATGAAGGCATCTGTTGTCAAATCACTAACAACTTCAATGTGAACGGCCTTTGTTGAGAAACAGCAAAATATTGCGACGTTTGGCTTAAGTATCCAATTTTATTTATTGCTCCTTTATAAGCATTCTCCATATGTCATGTCGTACAATATTTAATATTGAAACTGCAGAAGTTAATGTTAACAACATATATGTATCTATTTTAATGTTAACAACATATATGTATCTATATTTATAAAGATTATTTCTCAATATAAAAAACCTAAATTTTCAAGCTTTCTAGGTTATTTTAATGAACACCATTCAAAACAACTATCCATCATATCAAAAAATTGACAACTCAACTCTCGAAAAAAATAATTGACAAATTTTTTATAAACATTTTTTTCTTAGCCTACTTTGTTTTTGAATTTTGATGTGTTGTGTTTCATGTTAAGTAGTGTGGTGAGTTGTGGAATGTAAGTGAGATACGTGTAGGTGTTTGTGTATCCACAATACTCCCCTGCCAGCGTTTTACGCGTTATCGCGAGGCGTAGGAGAGTGGCACCTTTGTGGTTCGCCCAGCTAGAGAGACGTACGGAGCGAATGTAACTTTCCTCGCTGGTCTCTTTTCGGGAGCTGGAGGCAGTAATGGTGCAGTCGAGGTTGCTGATGCTTGTTGGTTTCTGGAAGAATTGTCAACAGGTTCCGTAGAGGATGACGTGTAACAAGGCTTGAGCCTGTTAATGGATACATTGACGGATTTGTTTCTGATTTCCAGAGTGTAATAATTAATATGTCTGGCTAGGACTTTGAAAGGACCGTCGTACGGTGGAATGAGTGGTGGACGAACAGAATCGACTCTGACGAAGACGTGTGAGCAAGAGTCGAGTTGCTTGAAGATAAATATCTTCGGTGTTGTGTGATGTTTAGCATCAACCGGTCGAAGTTTTGCCATTGTAGCCGTAAGTTCGTTGGCAAAGTCTGTTTGGCTGATCTTCCTAGGATTTTCTTGAAGAAAATCACTAGGAAGACGCAGGTTTTCTCCGTACAGGAGTTGTGCCGGTGATGCTGTGAATTCTTCTCGGATTAGAGATCGTAATCCAAGAAGAATTAGTGGAAGTGTTCTAGTCCAGGACGCATCGTTGTGAGCCATGATAGCCGATTTTAGAGTACGATACCATCTTTCTAAGAAACCGTTGGCCTGAGGGTGATACGCTGTGGTACGATTGCGTTCGAAGCCCAAGAGTCGACCAAGCTCAGCATGGAGCGCTGACTCGAATTGTCTGCCCTGGTCGGTGACAATGTATTGGGGAACTCCAAATCTAGCAATCCAGGTGCTTAATAAAGCAGTAGCACAGTCATTGGCAGTAATGCTGGCTAAAGGAATTGCTTCAGGCCAACGTGTAAAACGGTCGATTATGGTGAGACAGTATGTGTATCCCTGCGAGTGTGTTAGGGGACCAACTATGTCGATGTGAATGACCTTAAAACGTTCGGAGACCGTAGGAAAGTCGATACAGGTTTGCTCACATGTCTGGTTATCTTGCATTTTTGACAAGATAGACATTCTCGGGCCCAAGTGGCAATGTCCTTGTTCATCGAAGGCCAGAAGAATTTAGTTGCAATGTGCTTTCTTGTAGCACGAATACCAGGGTGAGCGATATTATGTTCTGAGTTGAAAACCTGTTTCCTGAACGTGTGAGGAATATAAGGTCGTATGGTTGGGCCAGACACTTCACAAAAAATGTCGACGTTGGTGCCAAATATTGGTTGTTTTTTTAAAAGAAATTTAGAGTCCTTTAGAATCTTCTGAAACTCCGCGTCCGATGTTTGGGACGTGGCGATTGCGGCAAAGTCGAGAGTACTGGGAAGAATGATTTCTTCTAGACGGGAGAGTGCGTCAGCAACAACGTTGTTGCAACCAGAGACATGCCGAATGTCAGAAGTGAACTCACTTATATAACTTAGATGTCTAAGTTGACGAGGTGTGGCCTTTTCTGGCTTTTGTTTAAAAGCAAAAGTCAGTGGTTTGTGGTCGGTGTATAGAGTGAACCTTTGGGCTTCCAGAAAGTATCGGAAATAACGAATACCCTGATAAGCCGCTAAGAGTTCGCGGTCGTATGCACTATACTTTCTTTGTGCGTCGCTTAATTTGGCCGAGTAAAAACCAAGGGGTTGCCAAGAGCCTTGACATTTTTGCTGCAGAGCAGCCCCGATGACGGAATCGGAAGCGTCTACGAATAGACCAAGCTCGGCGTTTGAGTCCGGAAAGGACAATAGAGTGGCTTCTGTTAAACCAGTCTTGACTTGGTCGAAAGCTTTGCTAGCTTCTATTGACCAGTCGATTGTCTTACCACCATCTTTCTTAGAGCCACAAAGATAGGCGTTGAGTGGTTGCTGCATCTCAGCTGTGTGAGGAAGAAAGCGACGATAGAAGTTGACCATCCCCAAAAATCTTCTTAGGTCGTCTTGGGGAGTTTAGCTGTTGATATTGCCTCAACCCGATCTGGGGAGGACTTAATGCCTTTCGGCGAAACCTCATGACCTAAGAATTTAATTGAAGGTCGAAGGAAATGGCATTTCTCCATATTGATTATAAGACCATGGTCCGCTAATCGTTTGAAAATTTGTTCTAAGTGAACAAGATGCTCTTCTTCGGAAGTCGAAGCTACCAAAATGTCGTCGAGGTAAATAAAACAGAATTTTAATCCGTGTAGGACTTCATGGATGAAGCGTTGGAACGATTGTGCCGCATTGCAAAGTCCGAAAGTCATTCGGGTGAACTCAAAGAGTCCGAAAGGTGTGCAGATGGCGGTCTTTGGAATATCGTTCGGCTCGACTGGAATTTGATGGTAGGCCTTAGTCAGGTCTATGGTGGAAAAGATATTTTTGCCATATAATTCATGACAGAAGTCTTGAATAATGGGGATCGGATATCTATCCGGGACGGTTATGGCGTTTAGGCGTCTGTAATCGCCGCAAGGACGCCATTCCCCATTAGCCTTGCGTACCATGTGTAGCGGAGAAGACCAGCTGCTGTTTGAGGGGCGGCAAATTCCCTGCTGTAGCAGGAAATCGAATTCTTTCTTAGCCGCCGCGAGCTTATCTGGTGCAAGTCGACGTGGTCTCGATACTATTGGAGGGCCTGTGGTCAAAATGTGGTGTGTCACCTTGTGTTTACAGGGTTGTGAGAACCCTGTGTTGACCGTGATGGCATGGTATTTGTTGAGAAGGGCATGTATCCGTGGATCTGAGGTTTGCTCAAACAAAACACTAAGTTTTGGACCTTTGTACGAAGTGTACGTGCCTTTCGATGAAAGAGAAGTAAGAGGATCCACAAGGATAGCATTCGCCAAGTCGACGACTAGCCCATAGTGGCAGAGGAAGTCTGCGCCTAAAATGGGTCTAGAGACATCGGCAATGATAAAATCCCATGAAAACTCACGACGGAGTCCCAGGTCTAGTTTGATCACCTTTCGTCCATAGGTGTTGATGGTCGACTGGTTTGCCGCGGCAAGTCGCATACCAGAAGGTGGAAGTTTTCCGGTAGTAGGTGCTGGAAGCACCGAAATATCTGCGCCTGTGTCAATCAAGTAGTGTCGTTTAGACAAGTTGTCATGAATTATCAGACGACGGCTAGGTGACAAAGACAAAAATTCCCCAAGAGGTGCTTCAGCTTTGACGAATCGCTGGCTGAAAGCCGCGATATAAGCGCCCTCTTGAGGATCTCGTAAGGCGTGTGAGGGTCCGGGCTCGCGACCACGTCCCTGACCACCTTCAGCAACGCCGAACCCACCGAGGAGATCACGTAGTGGTATTTGGTCTCCGAGCCCTTAATACCAGCTTTTGCGAATTGGCTTTCTAGCTGGGAGAACCACAAAGCTGGCTCTTCTTGCCAAAACGCGGGTGGTTTCACGGATGTTGCACTGATTTGCGGTACCGCGGACGCGCCTGAGGGAACCGCATCCTCATTTTCCAACGACATTTTAACTACGAGATACGCGACGGGCGGAACGGAACGAACGAGGCAGAAAATTAGGGTGTTGTGTTGTTTAAATATTTATATAAAGGTGTAATATATGCCAGAATAATTAACAAATTTCTTATATTCTTAACTTTTAACTCTGAATACCACCGCTCTTCTGTGTTCTATTTTGTATAAGTTATTTGCTGAGCAACTTGAATGATTGTTGTGTCTCTACGTACAAATTGGCTCAGTGAAATTTCTGCCAAAGCGCAGTAATAATGGATAATATTTTCACGTTTTCGATTTTTTTAGTTTTTTGAAACTAAATATTACTTACTGGTTGTACTTTTGAACAGAATGACGTGGATAATCAGATGCTCTGCTTGAGTATGATTTATATAAGCTTTGCTGTTTTGCTGGATGTGACTGGTTGTTGTTCTGCCCAGTACCTGAGGTGAAAGATTCTACTGGATAGCCAATTTGATCTGATGATGTTGATGTTAGGATTGCAGCCGGTTGCTGTTGTGATTGCTGTTGAATCGTCGTAGTCTGCAGTGGTTGTTGTTCCCGAATTCGTTTCGCACAAGATATTGAAAAACTGTCGCTTCGGTCCAAGTAATTGAAATGTTCACGTGGTTGAGCTTTTAATTGGCTTTGCTGTTGTTTCACTTATTTCGACTGCTAGACGATTCTGTTTTTTTTCACCACCCAGGGGTTACCATTTAAAGCGTAGGCCGCTTCAGCTGTTACGTTCTTGCGTGAACGTCGGGGTCACCAATTTGGCTTACGTATCCAATTTTATTTATTGCTCCTTTATAAGCATTCTCCATATGTCATGTCGTACAATATTTAATATTGAAACTGCAGAAGTTAATGTTAACAACATATATGTATCTATTTTAATGTTAACAACATATATGTATCTATATTTATAAAGATTATTTCTCAATATAAAAAACCTAAATTTTCAAGCTTTCTAGGTTATTTTAATGAACACCATTCAAAACAACTATCCATCATATCAAAAAATTGACAACTCAACTCTCGAAAAAAATAATTGACAAATTTTTTATAAACATTTTTTTCTTAACCTACTTTGTTTTTGAATTTTGATGTGTTGTGTTTCATGTTAAGTAGTGTGGTGAGTTGTGGAATGTAAGTGAGATACGTGTAGGTGTTTGTGTATCCACAGACGTAAGCCTTTTGAGGTCGCTTTCCTCTAATCTTGTAGTGTATCCAGAATGGACCGCAAAAGTCCACACCAGCATACAATAATGGTCTAGCCGGTTGAACTCTTTCTAAGGGCAATGGTGCCATAAGTTGGTTCAATAATTTCGGCTTCGATTTGTGACAGCGTACACAGTGATTCACTACTAGCCGTGAAGCATCCTTTCCCTTAATGGGGCAGAATCGCTGTCGCATGTGGGCGAGTAAGTTTTGAGCTCCAACGTGGCAGTGTGTGATGTGAGTGTGAACCATGAGCAGCCTGGTGGCATCATGAGCATAGGGTAAAAGCATGGGGTGCTTAGCATCATATGAGATGGATGCTTGTTCCAGTCGCCCTCCTACTCTTAAAATCCCATTGCTGTCGAGAAATGGAGCAAGGGTGTTGAGTTTACTATTTGCACTGACATTGCCCGTGCGCTTAAGCTGTTTTAGTTCGTCTCCGAATCCTTGTTCTTGAGCTTCTTTAATAATGATTGTTAGAGAGTTTTCTAGTTCTTTGACCGTAAGTCCTGTAATGTAATTTCTTCTGCTGACGACAATTGTGCACAAACCTTAAAACGTAGGCTATTACTCGTTGCAAACAACCGAACGAGTTGCGATGGTTAATTGAACTGGTCAAGTACGAAGGCTCAAGCGTAGCTGCCAGAATTATTTTTGCTTGTTTAACTTCTAAGTTCGTCTCAGAGATTGTGGGTTTGAAACTCCATGATGATTCTGGAGCATGAAGAAATATAGGTCCATAGAACCACGTAGTGCATTCTTTCAACACCTTTGCTGACACTCCTCGCGAAGTTAAATCAGCCGGATTTTGTTTTGATGGGACGTACCTCCAATGGCTAGGTAACGTGACTTCTTGAATGGCTGCAATGCGATTGGCTACAAATGTATGATATCTTGATGGTGGTGACTTGATCCATGCTAAGACTATTTCAGAGTCTGTCCAAAAGGAACATGGCTGATCCCATTTCAAATCTTGTTTCACCCGAAACACAAGCTGAGAGGACAACTTAGCTGCACATAGCTCTAATCGTGGCAAGGTGATGGTCTTTATTGGCGCGACCTTTGACTTCGCGCACAATAGCCTGACAATAATGGTTCCATCTTGGAGTTTGGAACGTATGTATAACGCGGCGCCGTATGCCTTTTCTGAAGCATCTGAAAATGCATGGAGCTCACTTGTTTGAGCTACCTCTCCCGAGTATATGTGTCGGGGGATTTGGATATCGTTGAGCACCTTGAGGTCATCACGGTATTGAAGCCAAGCTGTATGCATCTCGATTGGTACCGCGGCATCCCAGTCCAACTTGAGAGTCCACATTTGTTGCAGAAATATCTTAGCCCTTGTAACCACTGGGCACAGCAGGCCTAGAGGATCAAATAAATGTGCAATGTCAGATATCACCTTTCTTTTGGTTACCTTACTTGAAGGTTCCCAATGAGTCCTAATTTGGAAGTCATCTGATTTCGGAAGCCACGTTAACCCCAACGCCTTCACAGAATGATCGTCAAGATCATCTAAATCAAGTTGAATTGCTCTGTCTTCAGCTTGTATGTGTGAGAGCAATTCAGGGCAGTTTGAGCACCACTTGCGTAATTTGAATCCTCCATCTTTAAGTACATTGTTCAGCTCTGTCTGTATTATTAATGCCTTGGCTACCGTATTTGCTCCAGTCATCACATCATCAACATAAAAATCTTCTGTGAGAGCTCTAGCAGCTGACGGATATTGTGCGGCATGTTGCGTTGCTAGTTCTTGCCGACACCTTGTTGCTAAGTATGGTGCTGTTGTTGTTCCGTACGTAACGGTACACAGTTTGTAGTATTTGAGCAGTTTGGTTGGGTCCTCTCGCCAAACAACCAACTGATACTTCCTGTCTTCGTCATCAATCAATATTTGACGGTACATTTTTTCTACGTCAGCTGCGAAGACGTAGCGTGGAAGTCGGAATCAAAGCAGAATCGAAAAGAGTTCATCTTGTAAGGTAGGACCAGTGAGAAAAACATCATACAGTGAGATGTTAGTGGATGTTTTCGACGATGCGTCAAAAACTACCCGTAACTTCGTGGATGTGCTTTCAGGCTTCATAGCACAATGATGTGGAAGGAAATAATATGGGTGTTGGATTTTCTCCAAATCACACCCTTCCATGTGTCCCAACCTAATGTATTCACGCATGAACTCAATGTATTGATGTTTCACATCTGGGTTTTTTGTGAGTCTCCGTTCTAAGGAGTGAAATCGTCTCTCTGCGATATCTCTAGACTCGCTTAGTTGGTTGGGGCTATCAGCAAACGGAAGTTTGACGATGAATCGTCCATCAATTTTTCTTTTCAGCGTTTGTTGAAAGTGTTCTTCACACCTTTGCTCAGCGGAAGACAGTCTTTTCGAATTCTTCTCCGGCTCTTCCAATCTTCAAAAACGTTCCACTTGTATGCTGAGTTGAGTGTCTTCGGGGGTGGCGATTCCGCATGTTATATTGCGCCCTCCTTCATTAACTATACGCCCGGCAATAATCCATCCAAGTAAGGTGTTTTGCAAGGTTCGTAGGTCAGGCCCCAGACGAATCTGACCTACTGATAGCAGTTCGAAATAGTGCTCGGCTCCTAATAGCATATCTATGTGCCTAGGCTCGAAAAACTGAAGATCAGCTAATTTAACGTTATTGAGAATCGGCCACTTCGTAGTATCTATGAAATGTCCCGGTTGCTGACCGACGATTTGAGGTAGGACGAATGCTTCGACTGTTGTAGAGAATGCTGTTGCCTTTGAATGAAGCAGCACATTGACTCTATGCTGCGCTCGAATCATACCATACCCCACGCCTTGAATATTTAGCGGATCGAATGTTTGCTGTAAGTTCAGTTTTTTCGCTAACCGCTCGCTCATAAAATTCAGCTGCGAACCCGAGTCAAGCACTGCTCGACACTCTATTACAGAACCGTCTTGGTTTATCAACTTGACGATAACTGTGCTAAGTAAGACGGTTCCCTTCATTTTCGGAGCGATTCCTGTCGCTAAAACTGTTTTAGCACTCAAAGTTGGTATGCCATTACATTTTACGGTGGATAGAGTAAGTTCACCATTCCTTGAGATTGAATTGCCGAGATGAATCAACGTATTGTGTTTTTTTGAACATTTTCGGCATCCACGTGATGTACAGTTGGCACTTGAATGACCTTTCCACATACAATTGAAACACAATTGGTGCTGTTTAAGCAGATTGATTCTCTCGCTTGGACCTTCACTCAAAAACATTTCACACATGTGTAATGGGTGAATTTGCTCACAAAGTACACACTTTGTTTCAGTTGCGGCTAGAAACGACGACGATCTAGGCTGTCTTATAACCGCATGTGTTTTTCCTGATATTGCCTTTATTGCCCTTTCTCCAAGTGACTCAAGTGCCTGGAAACGCAATTCAAGAAAGTCTAATATTTGTTTGGTGGTGACCAATTCCCGCGGAGAGCATAGTGATTGCTTAAATGCCGCATGAGTGGTCCTGTCAAGTTTTTGGATCAAGAGAAATATTATTATCGGATCCCATGACTCAGTTGACACTCCTAGGTTATTGATCCCCAGAAGGCATTCTTTGGTGATGTCATGAAGCTTCTTAATGGCGGACGCATCTTCATCTGGAATTCGCTTCTGGTTAAATAGTTTGTTTAACAAAGCTGTTACAAGCAACCTTTTATTGCTGTATCGATTGTTAAGTATAGTCCAAGCACCTTCGTAGTTCTCACTGGAGATAGGCAAGTGGTTGACTAAAGCTTTGGCTTCTCCACAGAGGTTGCTAGTCAAATAGAACATTTTTTGAATGTTGCTTATGGGTTGGTTGTGAACCAGCTCTGTGTATAAATCATGGAACTGTGTCCACTCTAAATAATCTCCACTGAAGACTGGCAGCGTTATTTTTGGTAGCCTTATTTGACTCTGGTTAGTACGAACATCTATTTTCTGAGCTGGTTCATCTGATGCTCGTTCCTGAAGAGACACAATCGTATCTTGAGTCCAGAAGTG
This sequence comes from Nemotelus nigrinus, assembly GCA_947369275.1. NCBI lineage: Eukaryota > Metazoa > Arthropoda > Insecta > Diptera > Stratiomyidae > Nemotelus > Nemotelus nigrinus. Next base: position 10,765 of record CANBKX010000048.1, read on the forward strand.
CAGTTCACGACAAATTTCTGGCGTGTAGCCATCTGTGGCTTCTTGGTTTGCGCACTCCCATACGGATTGGTCATTCTGCTGCAATTCATCCAAGTATTGTAGCAGCAGCCTGATTTTGAGTTTGAAGTATGCCTTTGAGTGCACCTCGTCTGCTCTTGATTCTATGTTCTGAATCATGTGAGTAAGCATGTTCATGTGGGCCCTTTGTTTTCGAATTAACTTCGTTGTGTTCACTTCAACGCATTCTTCATTTGTATTGTAGTTCAAGTCACTTTTCGTTTTCAATGGTTGCTGTGAATCACTACTGGATGCGATGACAGGGAGCTTGGTAGTCATATCATTAGACATTGTCCCCTGTAATTTTGCTTGCCCTTCATGAAGTATTTCGGTAAAACTGGACTTGATGCCCCACACAGCTGTTACATGAATTTTGCCGATAGATGTCGGGCTAATATGTTTGTGTTTTTGTGGTTGTGCGTTTGCTTTTGGGGCTTCTTTTCTTTCTTTTTTTTCTTTTTCTTAATTGTTTTATCTTCTTTTTTATTTTTTTGTATAATTTTGTCTGTTTTTCTTCATTTTTTCAGCCCTTCTACCACCTTTTCGCCCTCTGGTGGTAGAATTTCCCGGGTGTGGGGCATCAAGTCCAGTTTACCCAGTATTTCTAATAGTTTCCTGTAGAGATTTGCGATCTCCTCGCAGTACTGGCTGGAGAAGTATGGGTGCTCGGGGTTTGTTTCTTGAAATGCCAAAATTGCCTTGTGATTCTGCTCAAAACTTGCCCAGCATTTTTGGACTGATTCCAGCCTTTTACTGAAGTATTCAGCCGTCTTCCTGGAGGATGAATCTTTTTTGAAGTTGGCAAAGATTTGCTCCAACTTCTCTTCCACGTCTGCTTGCGCGGAGACTAATTCTTCCATGGTGCCGAATGTAGTGCTGTGAAATCTGATTTGAAATCACGTCGGGGTCACCAGATGTTTATACCGCGACCAATGCCTTTATTGACCGCCGGAGAAGTATGATGCGTCACCACACTTCCTTCGTTTCGAGTGGGCACCCGCAACGATCGCCCAATTAATGACTTCGAGTGATACACCCGAAAGACACTACTAACTAACAATGCCAGAGTTGAACTGGCCGCCTAAATAGTACAAGCGCTTCGCTAGACTATTTACGTTTCGAGTCGTACACCCGAAAAACCTGCAAGTTACTAGAGCCGAGTGTTGCACCCGATCCAATTACTTGACTGATTACCTGAATGTTATTACTGGTTAGTAAACACTTCAACTGACTACACAACTGTTTGATGCGACTGATAGAAAAACACACTGATCAAGACTGAGACTATTTTATTTGTGATTGATTTCTTATATAGTAAACATATTTTGACCTAACTGTTATTTACAAATATAAAAATTGATAAAGAAATATTAATTTAAGTTCCCGGTCACGCCATCGTCGTTTCGAGCGCAATATTAATGAAGGCGCGCGAAAAATTTGAAGTTCATCTGAAAATATATATATATACAGTCAAAACCGTTTACAACGAACTCCAAGGGACCGGCAGCTTTTGTACGTTATAGCCAGTGTTCTCTTTAAGCGATATTATCGGTTATAGCGAACAGTTTGCTATAAAAGTTGTTATATTGAACATTCAACAGTTCGCTTTAATTGCAGTAAGATAGCTTAGTATGTGTGTACATATGACATTGAAATGAGAAGGTAGTCAATAAATCAACAAAATTCATAATATAACGTGTCATTGCGATCTTTTATTCATAAAATTTACATGCATATATGTGTGTACATGACGTATGCTTTTGTTGGTTGTGAAGGCAATATAAAAAAATCAAATTCAATGAACAAAATCTGTAATTTTAGTTTGGCGCCTGCCACGTACTTCTGTTATGAATATTTTTTCTATTGAAGCAGAAATAACTGAGAATGCTTCTTTAACGCTGTGGGAAGTTTCAGCAGTGTGAACAAACGCCCTTATAGTTGAGCAAGCGGCATACGCTTCAGCAACAGTAGGAATTGTACCGAAGTCTTCCGATTCTTGAGTTGCATGTTCAGTATGTTCCTCCTCGGTAGTCTGATGACTCAGAATGAAATCAATATCGGACAGTTCTTCACATGTAATGATTTCGTCATCAACTTGAACGTAGTCATCAGCACAGCAGTCTGAAGTAAGAAGAGAAATCGCATCTCGCAAATCCATTCTTTCGTCAACAACACATGAGGTTCCTGACTGAATATCGTTAGTAAGACTAAAAACGCGAAAACAGTTGGCAATGGTTTCTTTCCGCACAGAATCCCAAGCCTTAGATTTCATTATTATAGCTTCCAGAAAACTAACTTTTGCATCGTCTTTATTTTCGGATTTTTCGATGATTTTATACACCAATTCTTTTTGAAAGGAGATCTTTAGACTTCGTATAACTCCTTGGTCCATGGGCTGCAATACGGACGTGCAATTTGGAGGCAGGAAAACGAGTTTGATTTGTTGCAAGCCGTCAACTGGAGGATGAGATGGGCAATTATCCACAACTAAAACAATACGTTTGTGTTGCTTCAAAAGTTCACTGTCCCAATTTTTGAGAGTTTTTTCGAAGATATTCGAAGTCATCCAGGCCTTTTTGTTAAAGTCATAATCAGCGGGGAGATTTTTGACATTTTTAAAACATCGCGGTATTCTACTTTTTCCGATCACCAACAACTTCCTTTTTATTTAACCGGTCATATTGGCTGCAACGAGAACTGTGACACGCTCTTTTGATAACTTTCCGCCAGTACATTTCTCTCCCTTAAATTTCAACGAGTGATCAGGCGTTAATCTGAAAAATAACCCCATTTCATCGGTATTAAAAATTTCCTCATCTGTGTAACCAGCTCTCAGTTTCGACCAGACATTTCCAACCCAATCCCCCGTAATTGCTCGGTCAACAGTTGCTGACTCACCCGAAATATTTCCATGAACAATATTGTGGCGCAATCGGAAACGCTGAATCCAGGAAGCGGTGCACTTTAATGACTCCTTGTTCAGAAGGACACTAAATTGTTCAGCCTTAGCCTGGAGCATGGGTCCACTCACGGGTACGTTATTTGCACGTTGTTGCTTAAACCATTCAATCAAAGCATTTTCAATGTCTGTGTGGCTTGACGAACGAACTCGTTTTGCCTTTCGGCACTTGTCAAATTGGGCTATAATTTTCTCACGGCGTTTCAACATTCCAGCAACCGTTGAACGTGATGTGCGGAATTCGCGAGCGATCGAGCTCGCGGTATCACCTGAATCGACCCGGCAAATTATTCCCAATTGCTCCTCAATCGTAAACTGTTGCCGCGACATGTTCTCGTGCTTAAAAACAGAGCAGAACTAAAAAAATCGCACAACGGTATGCTGTAACCAATATTTCAACAGCCACCGTTCCTAGAAATGTGTTCGCTATGACCGATGTGTTCGCTGTAAGCAATTTCAATGCTTTTTTTGTATTTTATTTCTTGGGACTGACAATTTTGTTCGTTATATCCGATTGTACACTATATCCGGTGTCGCTGTAAACGGTTTTGACTGTATATATATATATATATATATATATATATATATATATATATATATATATATATATATATATATATATATATATAAACATATATATATATATATATATATAAACATATATATATATATATATATATATATATATATATATATATATATATATATATATATATATATATATATATATATATA
>CANBKX010000049.1:0-17209 GCA_947369275.1 Nemotelus nigrinus
GTAGCTAGGGCAGGCACTGAAAGTAAAAACCTCCATATCATCGTCTCTCTTGAAAAAATGCCGCTTCTTCAAAAAAGCCACTCATATGTAAATCTTGTGGTTTGTTTACATAGACAAAAAAAAAATTTGATATGGTATAACGGGCACGCCTGGTTATCCTTGCCCAATTTACCTATATTTTTAGCATAAAAAACTTCTGTTCACGGAAACTCATGATCCGATCAGCAGAATTGATTGAAATTTGCAGAATGTATTGGTCTTAAATAGGACCAGGTCTGATAGAAGTGATTTTGAAATGCGGGCGATTCTGTGCCAGTGGTGCCATCTTGAAAAATCACTAAAAAAGATAAATGCTTTTAGCCCTATAAATTCTGATTGAATCGTTCGATTTTGACGAAAAAATTCGGTTGGAGCTGCCAGCTATGATAATTTTGGTGTCTTGAATTTGAAAAAATAAAAGTTTGGAAGTGAAAACATTCAAACCATCGAATATCCAAAAAATGTCCGTTTCTTACAATAAAACTAATCTGCATACAAATCTTATGTTTTATTTACACGTTCAAAGTAAAACTTTGGAAATTTCATCTCGGACAAGAACGGTAACCCTTTCCCAGTTAACCTAAATTTTTAGCATCAAAAACTTCTGTTCACGGGAACTCACGAATCAATAATCAGATACAATTGAAATTTACAGAATGCATTGGACTTAAGTAGGATCAGGTCTGATGGAAGCGATTTTGAATTGTGGGTGACTCTGTGCCAGTGGTGCCATCTTGAAAAATTACACACAAAAAAAACTGCTTTTTGCCCAATGATATGTGAATAAGTTACCAGATTTTCATGAAATTGACGCAGTAGCTGAACTTTACTCTAGATTCTGTTTGATAGAAATTTGGTTGAAAAATTCGATTGGTGCTGCCAGCTATGGTAATTTTTGTGTCTTTGGTTTTGAAAATTCGCCAAGGAAAATAAAACTTTTTGCCCTATAACTTCCAGTGCAGTCATGACATCAATACGAATTTCATACAATTAATGGAACCTATTATAAACATTATTCAGGCCAAATTTGGTTTAAAAGCCAAGATAGAGTTTCCAGCTATTGTTGGTTTTGTGTTTGTTTGCAATATCTGTATTAATCAGTTTTATCGTAGAATTTTCAAATGGTAATGATATTGTAGTGACAATAAACAGCAAATATTAAGCTTTCGATTATTTGAAAAAACTCGCTGCAGGTAACCCTAAATTTCTTTATACTCCTATAACTTCGAATGTAATATAACAACGTGAAGCAGATGTTATATATTCTTGGCTTTGATACTGGCAAAAGGTTGCCAGTAGTAGATGGTTGTGCTACTTTTGTATCAATAAATGCTTACAGTTAGTATTCATACCGGAAAAATTTACTATGAAAATAAATAACCGATGTTTCAATTCCCAAAGTTCTGCAAATTTTTGAGATCGCAGCCCCAAACACCAACTTCAGTTACAGTGCTGCAGGCACTGAGCATTTTCTTCGTTGATTTTAGAGATGCTGTTTCCAAAATTTTTTGAAATAAGCAACTGATAACGAATATAATTAACCAGTGTTTTGCTCTCATAGACATTGAAATTAATGCCAGTAGTAATATCTGAAACCTTCCACCATATGAGTTATAATGCATTCTTGAGACCAAAGTAAAACGTGGCGTTTGAAACAGTTTGGCCGTTATAAACAGCTTATGTGGTGGAATATGCACTCAAAACCTGCACGATTCTTCTACTGTTCTTCGAACGCAAATATTTCTAGCGGTTCAGGTGCGCTAGAATTTTTACTAATGTTCGAAGAACATGAGTATTAAAATCGCTTCGCCGAAAATCGTCATATATATATATATATCATATATACATATCAGCAAAACGGTTAAGAGAGATAATCTCTGGAGCGGCCAATCCGATTGAGCTGAAACTTTCGGAGAACATAGATGTATATAACGGGTAGGTCCATGACTTGCTAGAATTTAGATATCTTAAACCCTTTGGCGGCGGCGGGCATTTAAGTGAATTTTCAGGTACACCTATATTTCCAAGCAGTGTAAATTTTTGGTAAAAAAAGTACTAGGAATGAAAACTAATTATGTTTGTAGTTTGTCTATGATAAAGAATTGAAAATTTTGCGCCAGGTGTAGGCGCTGAGTGCCTAAAAGTAGGCAAGGATTTTTTTTTTCAAATTTCGATTTGTCATAACTTCTAAGAAAAACAATGGATCATCGTGAAATTTGCAGAGCGTATTGATGTAAACTAGAATTTAACACAATTGGACTTTCACGACTGTGCGGGCAACTCTTTAGCTACAGCAGGCTTCTGAAAACAAATCCTTCAAATCATCGAGTCTCCTGAAAAATTTTTGATTTTTGAAAATAAATTCAAACTGTTGATAAATTTTGACTTTTGTCCACCAAGCCAAATAAAAATTTCAAATATTCCGCGGTAAACAAGAATGGCAACCGGTGATCAAATTACCTCTATTTTCAGCACCCAAAACTTCTGTTCACGAGAACTAATAATCGGATAATGCGATCAATATGAAATTTACAGAACATGTTGGTATTAACTAGGACCAGGTCCGATAGAAGCGATTTTTAAATACGGACAATACTGTGGTAGTGGTGCCATTTGGAAAAATCACTGAGAAAAAAACTGGTTTTTGGCCTATAGCTTCCGATTTAGCCACCAGATTTTAACGAAATTCACGTAGTGGGTGAACCTTACTTTAAGATAGATTTGTTGAAAAATTAGTATATGGACGCTAGCTACGGCAGTTTTCGTCTCTTAAATATTGTAAATTTGCACAGGAAAATAAAGGTTTTTCCCTATAACTTCCGATGCAGTGGTGAAATCAAAACGAAATTCATGTGAAGAGCATACCTTGTTGCATTTCTAATTCTGTAGAAATTTTGTTGAAAAACCGTGAAAGGGTTGCCAGCTATGATTAATTTTGTAATTTATTAACATTTCTTTATCGAGCGATGTTGTCATAAAATTTCCAAGTGGGAATGATCCTGCAATGACAAATAACATCAAATATTTACGTTTCCAAAATTTTAAAAGTTTGGACGATGGTAACCCTAAAATTTAATTCACTCCTATAACTTACAGCGCAGACATTCAATTGAAACGAAATTCATAGGCTGGGTTTAACACAACGTGAAGCAGCTATAAAGCTAGCACATGATTGCCAGCACCGGACAATTTCGTAAATATCGCACCAACAGATGCTTCCATTTTCTATTCATAAGCAAACTATTTACAATAAAATAAGCAACCGATATTTAAATATTCCGAGCTTTGGAAATTTTATTGTTTGTTACTTGAACCTATAACCGAGTTTATTAACTTATTCATCTGCATCAACCCCCTTCTGTGGTAAGCATAATTTATGACAAACGACTTCGATTATATAAAAGCACTAAAAGATTTCATAAAAGCGAAGCATCAGCAGTTATATATTTATATGCTTTTAGAATCGTCAAAAATTGGTGCAACTGCACCAAGTTGTTTATATAATGTTATTTTATTTGAATAAAGCTCTTTACCCTATAGCCTCCAGTACAGTCATGGTATCATAACGAAATTCATATGACAAATTTAAATTATTGTAAACAATATTCAGTATAAAACTATTTTGAAAAACAATGATAGGGTTGCCAGCTATGATGGTTTTTGTATTTTTTGAAATAACTTTAGTAAGCGATTTTATCATAAAATTTTCAAATCGTAGTGGTCTTGTAGTGAAAATACACACCAAATAGAACATTTGAAAGTTCCTGCGAATGGTAGCCCTAAATTTCTTTTTATCCATATAACTTCCAATGCAGTGATCGGATCAACACGAAATTCGCAGAGCAGGTTGGTTTCAACGTGAGGCAGATAAGACTGCTAGCACGAGGTGTTTTTGTTATTTTGGTACTAATAAATGCTTGCATTAAGCATTCACATCGCGAATATACAATATATAACAATATATATGACAATACGTACAATATATAATATATAAGACAATAACAACAGTATAACAACAATGTATAACAATACATTCAAAATCTGCACAAATCCTCTACTGTTCTTCGAACATTAGTATTTCTAGCGGTTCTGATGCGCTAGGTTTTTTTTTATCTTTGGAACATATCTTTCAACAGCGTCAAATATTTTATTGTAAAAAGAGGAAATGGCTGTCTCGAGATCTTGCGTTGAAAGAGTAGTCAACCAATCTGTAGTATCAAGAACATGTTTAATGCTTTCATAATCAGCATTACGGAAGTCAAATACAATTGAGTTATTGTAAGTTTTTAGTAGGTGGAATCTGGAGTGGAAAGTTCAACTAACAGTGCTGTATGGTGTAAGCTGTTGCAAAAAAGATGCTCTGCGTCACTAGTTGGACTAACGACTACTTCGTCATAAGCATTTGTGAAAACAAGATCTAATCAATAACCATTTTGGTTAGGAATTTGGGAAACCTGCTGCACATCATTGCCATAAAAGGCACTTGCAAGATTGAAATCGCTGGTGTCTTAAAGGTTTACGGTAGGACTCCGTATCATCTGGAACAAATCATAGATTCGGACGATTGAAATCTCCCAAAACTATTATTTTGTCTCTTTTTTTTTAACTGATGTTGCGAACAAAGATAATGTATCACAAAAATAGCTGTAGACGGATTCGTCAGATCTGGGAGGGATGTAGACAACAGCGATGTAAACTGATTTTTTATCAAAGGAGATTCGAACAATTAAATATTAGGCGCGTTTTTTTGCTCCTCTATCCAGCGGAGAGTAGAGTAGACGCATTGAAAACAACAACACTCCTACACCAGTGAATTCACTAGTACAGAAATTCTATGCGTCATTTGTAGTTCACGTGTTGAAGTGTAGAATGTGCTGATAGAAAAAAGAAAAGCTCATGAGAAGTTGTATTTTTTTCTGTGAGGTGGCTTTCGGCTTTTCATGGTTATGTTGAATGTTTTGGTAGTTAAGAAATTAGAAAAGGCCCTCATAATGTGTAGAAAGTTAAAAGAATTAATTTTCTGTTAGTTTTTTTTTCTATTTTCTATCGATTGTGGTAGAGTATACTCCTTATTTTCTCCCTTTTTTTCAGCTGTTTTGTGGGACCACAGCGAATATAGCAACCTATGTCAGGTTTAGCGAATGCACTGCTGTTTTATACTAGATCGTTGTTTTTCCGGCATAGTTGTACTCTGCACTGCATCGGAGCAAAAAAAAACGCACCTATTGAAAGGAAACATTTGGGATGGTATCTACAAGCTCACTTGAAAGTGTGTTGCTAACAACAAATAAGGCACCACCTCCTCGTGACTGACGCGTAGAACAATAATCACGGTCGCTTCTGTAAATAGTCCAACTACTCATTCTTATGAGAGGTATTAGGCCAAGTTTCGGTGATGGCGAGTAAGTTAAAATGGCATGATTTGGCTTCAAGGTATAATTTACTAAGCTTGCCTCTTATACCACCACAATTGTGGTAAAAAAGTTTGAGGCTTTTCTGAGCTCGGTTAGGAAAAATGCCTAACAGGGTTGATTGATCTTCGAAGAGATTCACATGTCATATTGCTTTCATTAGAAGAATAATTTATATAGGTCATAGTAAGAGCTATGTTTACGGCAGCCTGACTAGCAACCTTGGAGGAGTGTTTATTAACAACGTTAGTAAACCTGCTTGAGGGAGAAGATGCCGGGTCAAATGCTGGGGGTATCGGTGCTTTATTATTATTATGAGTAAGAGCATTGGAACAGTTAGATAAGGAATAATTATCTGTTGTTACTGGAGACTGGGACTGAGTAGGTGAGGAGAGAGTTTTATGGGTGGAAAGAAATTGGGTAAAGGTGTGACTAATTTAATTTTTGTTATCAAGCTGCCTATAACTTATTGCAATCACTTTCAAATGTTTCATCTGATAGCCATCCCTATTCGAATGGGAAATTATTCAATTACCATACAAACATCCACAAGGTATCTACTTACAGATCTAAAACGAAACAACTACTATCCACTAACACAACATGAATTCGACAAATGCAAGGAAACCGAGGAAGTCACATTTCTGTGCATTCAGCATCATCCACTCTTCAACAGAATGTCTCAGAACAACCGATGTGAGATGACTCTTCTGGACCATAAAAAACCATCACTAGGGGAATGTGTTGGAATACCTATAAACAACAGTGACCTTTGGGTGCAAACGTTCAAGCCGAATACATGGTTGTACTCATTGGATCAAGAGCGGATTTTCGATGTCATCTGTAAAAATGATGTTTTTACTTCTAAATTAAATGGTAGTGGACTGCTCCAGCTTCATCCCGGGTGTGAAATGCGACATGACACCATGACAATGAGAAGCACATCACAATTCAACATGCAAAGAAATCAATCTTTCATTCCAACAACCAGCTTCAGCAACTTAAATATATCCCTGAGTCTGCTCACAAACATGTTGCCTTCCGATGTCCAGCATCGAAAGGGGAACACAAATTGGGAAGATATACTTCAACAGATATCAACCTTACAGCACCGAGAACTACCATCCGATCAGCTAAATAACCATCATGTTCATCATTATTTTCTCGGGTACAGCCTCACCACCTGCATAATTGCTATTGCAATTCTATGGGCTGTCCGGAGGTATGTCATTCGCCGACGTCAAAGGGAGGTCACAGATAAACCAACCCCAGCACCAAGGACAAACATCACCAAGGAGCCTTTTACCTTTGAACTAGGATCGTTCAAGGAGGGGGAGGATGTGGAGATTAGTATTTAAAACATAAATACATGTACCACAATTAGTCTAAGCATTGTAAAATTCCCACAATCACTATATTTTTAAATCAGCACATTCCTAGAAGTATACACCTCAGCCACATATTCTAAATATATTTGCACATTCATAGATATCATACACTTCAGCCACATATTCTTAACATACTCCTAGACACACTTGTTATCATACACCTCAGCCACATATTCTAAACACACTTGCACATTCCTAATCATGCACCTTTCAAACCTATGGGAACATTCAAAATTATAGAGTCTCATCATTTTGTCAACTAAGCACATTTAAACTGTTATAAATTAGGAAGATAGAATTAAGGAGATCATTGTTGGGCAAGTAGTCAGTCGACTCGGTCGTCTGCATCTCTTTGAATAAATACTTATAATTTGTATTGTTCTATTTTAATCATAGAAAACCAATGTTTAAATTTGCCCAGTTTTAAACATTTTTCAGAAGCCAGTCTCAAACAGTTTTCGATGAAATAATCAGATGAAAACAAAATTCGAAGGATAGGTTGAATTTAGCATGAGCCTGTTATGGTAGACTTATAGCTATTTCATTGGAAAAGTGCTGCCAACACTGAACATTTTCATCATTTATATTATGGGAGACGCTGTCGAGAAATGGTTTTCATTGGTTTGGGTAAGAAATGGTTGATATGATACTGCAATGAAACGTATTACGTCTTTCCACACTTTTTGGTCACTCAAGGACAATGTCTTCGAAAATCAGTTTTCTAGTTGTTCTGATGCGCTAGAATTTTTGCTTATGTTCCAAGAATATTAGTATTAAAATCGCTTCGCCGAAAATTTGTCATATATATATATATATATATATATATATATATATATATATATATATATATATATATATATATATATATATATATATATATATATATATATATATATATATATATATATAGATATATAGATATATATATACATATATATATATATATATATATATATATATATATATATATATATATATATATATATATATATATATATATATATATATATATATATATATATATATATATATATATATATATATATTTATATATATATATATATATATATATATATATATATATATATATATATATATATCAGCAAAATTATTTAGAGAGATTATCTCTGGAGTGGCCGACCCGATTGAGCTGAAATTTTTTGTAAAACATAGATGTATATAACACGTCCACGACTTGCTGAAATTCAGATATCTTAAACCTTTTGGCGGCGGCGGGCATTTAAATGAATTTTCAGGTGCTCCTATATTTCCAAGCAGTGTAAATTTTTGTTAAATCAAGTACTAGGAATGAAAACTTATTATGTTTTAAGTTTGCTTATGATAAAGAAGTGGAAATTTTGAGCCTTGTGTAGGCGCTGAGTGCCTAAAAGTAGGCTAGGATTTTTTTTCAAATTTCGATTTGTCATAACTTCTAAGAAAAACAATGAATCATCGTGAAATTTTCAGAGCGTATTGATAAAGACTAAAACTTGGCAAACATGGACTTTCAAGACTGTGCGGATAGATCTGTAGCTACAGCAGGCTCCTGAACAAAAATCCTTCAAATCATCGACCTTCCTGAAAAATTTTTGATATTTGAAAATAAATTCAAATTATTGATAAATTTTGACTTTTGTCCACTAAGTCAAATAAAATATTTCAAAATTCCGCGGTAAATAAGAACGGCAATCCGTGATCAAATTACCTCTATTTACAGCACTCAAAACTTCTGTTCACGAGAACTGACGATCGGATAATGCGATGAATATGAAATTTACAGGACATGTTGGAATTTTCTAGGACCAGGTCTGATAGAAGTGATTTTGAAAAACGAGCAACACTGTGGCAGTGGTGCCATTTGGAAAAATCGCTTGGCCTATAGCTTCTGATTTAACCACCAGATTTTCACGCAGTAGGTGAACCTTACTCTTAGATAGATTTCAGAGAAATTTGGTTGAAAAATTAGTATAGGGACGCCAGCTAGGGCAATTTTTGTCTCCTTAATATTGTAAATTTGCTCAGGACAATAAAGATTTTTTCCCTTTAACTTCCGATGCAGTGACGAAATCAAAACGAAATTCATGTGAAAAGCATATCTTGTTGTGTTTTTAATTCTGTAGGAATTTTGTTGAAAAACCGTGAGAGGGTTGCCAGCTATGATGAATTTCGTAATTTATTAACATTTCTTTATCGAGCGATGTTGTCATAAAATTTCTAAATGGGAATGATCCTGCAATGACAATTAACAACAAATATTTACGTTTCAAAAATTAAAAAAGTTTGGACGATGGGAACCCTAAAATTTAATTCACTCCTATACCTTACAGCGCAGCAATTCAATCGAAACGAAATTCATAGGCTGGGTTTAACACAACGTGAAGCAGCTATGGTGCTAGCACATGATTGCCAGCACCGGAGAATTTCGTAAATATCGCACCAACTGATGCTTCCATTTTCTATTCATAAGCAAATCATTTACAATAAAAGAAGCAACCGATATTTAAATTTTTCGAGTTTTGGAAATTTTATTGTTTGTTACTTGAATCTATAACCAAGTTTATTAGCTTATTCATCTGCATCATCCTCCTTCTATGGTAAGCATAATTTATGACAAACGACTTCGATTATATAAAAGCACTCAAAGATTATATGAAAGCAAAGCATCTAAATTATATATCTATATGCTTTTAGAATTGTCAAAAATTGGTGCAACTGCACCAAGTTGTTTATATAATGTTATTTTCTTTGAATAAAGTTCTTTGCCCTATAGCCTCCAGTACAGTCATGGTATTATAACGAAATTCATATGGCAAATTCAAATTATTGTAGACAATATTCAGTAGAAATCTAATCTGAAAAACAATGATAGGGTTGCCAGCTTTGATTGTTTTTGTATTTTTTGACATAGCTTTAGTAAGCGATTTTATCATTAAGTTTTCAAATGGTTGTGGTCTTGTAGTGAAAATACACACCAAATATTAAGATCTAGAAAGTTTGAAAGCTCTTGCGAATGGTTACCCTAAATTTCTTTGTATCCCTATAACTTCCAATGCAGTAATCGGATCAATACGAAATTCGCAGAGCAGGTTGACTTCAACGTGAGGCAGATATGACTTATTTTTGGCTTCGGTGCTAGCAAAGGACTGCTAGCACGAGATGTTTTTGTTATTTTCGTACCAATAAATGCTTGCATTAAGTATTCACACCGCAAATATACAATATATAACAATATATATGACAATACATACAATATATAATATATAAGACAATAACAACAATATAACAACAATATATAAAAATACACTCAAAATCTGTACAAATCCTCTACTGTTCTTCGAACATTAGTATTTCTAGCGGTTCTAATGCGCTAGGGTTTTTATTTTTATCATACTACTTGGATTGAAAAGTGAATACAAAGTCTTCAAAATTGTTTTCCAGAGATTACACATATACACAACGAAGAAGTTTATACCATCCACTAAAGCCAAGTAAACCTCCATTTCACAGCATCTCTGATTCCAAAACTTTACCTTGAAAAACATTTCATAAAAGCAAAATTTTATAATAAAAATATTCGAATCAAATAAAAATATTCGAATTTTGGCATATTTCTTTCAAGCAATATTCAAGTATGAGTCTCAATGGAATTTATCTTGTGAATTTTGCAATTCAATTGAATTCATCTTTACGGCTCCTGGTTGCCGATCGGAAAAAAGATAAATGAATTACAGAACTCTTTACAATGATAGGGAGATTTTTCGGAGATTTTCATCTCAACCGAGAGCGCGAATGACAGACAGCTACAAGAGAAATAATCTTGGGCTTTGGGAGATATTTGCATATTTTGCAGAACATTAATGTATTGGGCATGAACATGAAATACGGACCAAAAAAGTAGGAATTCGAAATAGAACTGAAATATCCCAGCAAACCTGCGTTCAGCACTTTCGCATACAGTTGTAAAAACTTTTCCATGTGTTGATACATTTTCTAATGTGTATTTATCTTTTCTATTGCTCAATGATTATACATGCTGCTGTACTACTGCTAAACTCCTGAACAGGCTGTCTAGTTGTTGTAGTTTTCCGACACGTTGATGAATCTCTTATATATTTACGGTTCCCTATTTACAATGAATATAAAGTACTGCTGCACTACTGCCAAACTGGTGACCAGATGGTGCAATTCAAATCGTTTCCCAAAAATCAAATCGAGTTGCCCATACGTCAAGCGTCAGTCATACTTCGCAAGTGATACGTGAAATATTTTGAAATTAATAATTAAAACAGGTCTTTTTTGCTCTAATTAAAGATGACATGAATACAAAGTAATGCAAATGTGATGGCATGAATGCAAAGTAATGCGAATATACTATTGGTGACATTATAACTGGGCAGCCATATCAATGTCCTGCTATACTGCTTCTAAGGCAGTAGTACAGCAGTACATTTTGCGTGTTGCTGTTTCACCACTTCAGCAGTAGTATAGCAGTGCTTTTGCACTACTTGTATTCCTATCTTTTGTCTCTTTTCTATTTGTGGGATGGAAACGATCAACCATGAAACAAAACATATCACATGTACGTGGATAACATGAAGTAAATAGGTGAATTTTGGGGCAAAATGCTATCTCTAGCATTAAAAGCATTCACGGGTTTACTCACGACTTCTGCAGCACTTTAGAAGTAGTGCTGTGTTTGCTGGGATAATTCAATTTTCAAAGACAACGATTTTGAAAATGATGCTGGTGTTTGAATATTGTGAAATATTTCTTCCTTCTGATTTTCAAATCAAAGTGATTTATTTTTTTTTTTTTTGACTTTTTGCCACATCATCAAACGTGTTGCTGTCGAACCATTCCCAGCAAACACAGCACTACTTCTAAAGTGCTGCAGAAGTCGTGAGTAAACCCGTGAATGCTTTTAATGCTAGAGATAGCATTTTACCCCAAAATTCACCTATTTACTTCATATTACCCGCGTACGTGTAATATGGTTTGTTTCATGGTTGATCGTTTCCATCCCACAAACAGGAAAAAGACAAACGATAGGAATACAAGGAGTGCAAAAGCACTGCTATACTACTGCCGAAGCGGTGAAACAGCAGCACGCAAAATGTACTGCTGTACTACTGCCTTAAAAGCAGTTTTGCAAGACATTGATATGGCTGCACAGCTATAATGTCACCAATAGTATATTCGCATTACTTTGCATTCATGTCATCACATTTGCATTACTTTGTATTCATGTCATCTTTAATTGGAGTAAAGAAGACCTGTTTTAATTATAAATTTCAAAATATTTCACGTATCACTTGCGAAGTATGACTGACGCTTGACGAATGAGCAAATCGATTTGATTTTTGTGAAACGATTTGAATTGCACCATCTGTTCACCAGTTTCGGCAGTAGTGCAGCAGTACTTTATATTCATTGTAAATAGGAAATCGTAAATATATAAGAGATTCATCAACGTGTCGGAAAACCAAAACAGCTTGACAGCCTGCTCAGGAGTTTAGCAGTTGTACAGCAGCATGTATAATCATTGAGAAATAGAAAATATATAAATTCATCAGAAAACGTATCAACACATGGAAAAGTTTTTACAACTGTATGCGAAAGTGCTGAACGCACGTTTGTTGGGTTTATTAGTATTTGAGCTATTGCCACCGACAGGGTTGATTGATTGCTACGAAATGATGTCGTAATTTTATTTAGTTGTAAGGGGCAGGACAAATTGTATGGATGAATTAAACTGTTCCACCGTTGATTAGCTCGCCAACTACAAAATAATGATAAATTAGTGTTATTTTAATATTTTGTACTATGTACGAAACTATAGCGCACTTTCAAATTCATAGTTTTCAACCACAATATCAAGCCAGTTTAATTCAAAAGACAAAAGGGGCCTTTTAGGTCGGATAATGTGTAGAGAAATGAAAGCACTTAAAGTGCTCACGATTATCTAAGTTCGCTGAACCATGCCAAAAACAAGGTGGTGCTAGCTAGTAGTGATGGGCATTTCTGTTGTTTTCAGAAAACGAAAACGAACTGTTTTTTTTTCCAAAAATAACTGTTTTTTTAAACTTTTTGAAAACTTTTTTCACTCGACCAGCAGCAAATTGATACTGGGTGTTACAGTTAGTGATTGGCATTTGTTTTGTTTTCAGAAAACGGAAGCTATTTGAAAAAAAGCAGTTTGAAAAAAACAGTTGGAAAAAAACAGTTTTTTTCAAACTGCTTTTTTTCAAATAGCTTCCGTTTTCTGAAAACAACAGAAATGCCAATCACTAATTGTAACACCCAGTATCAATCTGCTGCTGGTTGAGTGAAAAAAGTTTTCAAAAAGTTTAAAAAAACAGTTATTTTTGGAAAAAAACAGTTCGTTTTCGTTTTCTGAAAACAACAGAAACGCCCATCACTACTAGCTAGTAGCTGATACTAAAACGCTGATGATTATTTTGTGCAATTGCGTTTTCGACCTGTTTCCGATGCTGATTTAATGTTAGAATTTTTTGTGAAGCTGTAATGATTTGGTATTTTTTCTAAGCAAGAGCTACTAGGCACCTGAATGTTAGTATTGCTGGCGCTTTTTTATTATTGAAAACGTAGCTCTGGTGTTGCTTGGAAAATATTGTGATTATGATTAGCAACATTATGATGAATAACATTATTTACACCTAATCCTCGTTTTCTATACAAAACAAAACAAAACTTATTTTTAACCAACAGATCTGTCACTTTTACTTAAAAAATTTGAAATTAGTAAATAAAGGTTATGCTCGAAAAAAACTCTTGCGTTCTAGCTATCATCATCGATGATACCTTTTTCGAAATTTACAGGGATAAATGGATGTTTGACGTTACCATACGAAAAATTTCCAGAGCTTGGAAAATTTAAGCAAAATACCTGGTGCTGGCAACACTTAGATAGCACCAAAGCCAAAAGCATACTAAATCTGTTTACCCTCAGTTTTTTTTTCTTGATGATTTTTTAAGTTGGCACTAATAGCACAGGGTTACCCATGTTTCAGATTCGGTTAATGGTACTAATTAACACTAATATATTCTGTGAAAATCGATTGGATCGGATCACCGAATCATGGGTTCGCGTGAGCAGAAGTTTCTGATGCTAAAAATATAGGTAAATTGGCGAATTTCCGATATGGCATTTCAAATATTTCACTTTGCCTGTGTACATGATGCAAAAAATTTATATATGCTTGAGTTTGGTAAAATTATATATATGAGTTTATTTTTATATATGAGAGAAAAGGCGAAAATTTTTCAATAAGGTTAATGATTTGAAGGTTTTCATTTTCAGTGGTTGCCATAGCTATAGACTCTATAAACTCAGTGATTAGAGATAGAAAATAGCGATTAACATACGTAACACGTTCCATCTAAATTTTACTTGTTTAGAACACGTAACGTGTTTCATCATATACTTTGCGCGTTCCAATATAACGCACTGTAACTAAAACGTTACAGAGTATTCCAAACTGTCTATCGAGTAAACTCAACGTCGTCTATTTGTGCGTTCCAGCTCAAATCATCGCCGGTGAAGCTTAAAGCTCAAAGAACTAAAAATGTTGCTCATTAAATTTTCCGACGAGTAACATGTTCCAGTAACATGCAATTTTTGGAACGATGTTCTTCCCGTGAGTTATACTAGAACACGTAACGTGTTTCATCATATATTTTGCGCGTTCCAATATAACGCACTGTAAATAAAACAATACAGAGTGTTCCAAACTGTCTATCGAGTATACTCAACGTCGTCTATTTGTGCGTTCCAGCTCAAATCATCGCCGGTGAAGCTAAAAGCTCAAAGAACTAAAAATATGAACTTTGCTCTTCTTTCGCCGCTGTGAGCTGGCGAACAAGTACAATAAAGAAGAGGCCCATTACCGAAACAATTGTCGCATACTCTTGAGGCCGATTCTCCAAGCGTTTCGTTAGGCGTTACTCGTGTTTCATATGAGTAAAACGTTCCAAAAATAACATGTAGTCTTCAGTAACATGTTCCATTGGGTATCCCGTTGGGTACGGCCCGACTTCACGCATCACAAACACAAGATCAAAGAGAGACCCCAGTAGGACCGGTAATGCTTACTGCAGTAATGCAGTAATTATTCCCAGTTATCATCGTCGGATCGTTTTTGCATGACCACACTGATGAATTTAACATAAGAATGTCATTAGAAGTAACGATACTCGCTCCGTTTGCATTACTCTACCCTTCACTGTACATATGCAGTAAAGTAGTTAGTAGATAAACCCACATGGATTTCTGTACCACAATGATGCTTTTACATGCTTTTATATGCTATTACTTCCACATTACATTGTAATCCATTATTTTGGAATTCATAGTCATTAATGAAAGAGTGCATGTTCAAAGTCATCGATGCTTGTGGTCCTACTGGGATAATGAAAAATTGTCGATCTAATTGTACAGGTCAACAACGTGATAACTTTCGTCGTGCAATATGAAATGCTTTTTTTATCACAAAGTGCTTCAATGAAGCAAGTCAACCCGAGTGCAATCTATCCTGCAGATAGTTCAGCAGAAAATAGTGCAATTATGCTGCGCAAAACCTTTCAATTCGCTTCAAAAGCGCAAAATGCCTTACAAATGAATTCCATTCAATTCAATGTAATTCAAATATTTTTCATTTTGGTTATTGTACATTAATTGAACTTAATTCATTTCAATCTTATGGCCCAGTCATTTTAGCATAAAAAAGAGGTCAACCTCGGAATGGGAGATAATAAGCTGCATTTTTGTATATACCTTCATTTTTGGGTCCGCAAAGTTACCTCAAAAGTCTCATAAAATCTCGTGTCTGCGCCGAAAGTTATTCAAGGTCAAAGGTGCGAAAAAACGGTTTTTTGCGATTATCTTGGTTTCTATTGCTCCAATGATTTGAACACTTAGGATCGAAATTGTAGAACATAAAATTTGCGACACATTTTATTTTAAGCATTTTTTCATGCGCTCAAACGTTTTCCCGATAGAGGGCGGTAAGCGCGCATCACTCAGCCATATGTACTGTAATACAAGGTCAACCGTGAGTACCTGTGAATACTACCTTCAGTTTTGAATTATTTGTATTATTTATCAGTAAATACATTGTATGTAATAGCATTACCTATATTTCATATTTTCATTTGATTATATTTACCTTCCTTGTGTGATTAAAAACTAGTTAAATGATATACTATTTGTATATGTAAATTTATTGAAAGTAGATTTTAAGTAGTAAAATAATTATGTACTTTCTTTAAAATGTGGAATTAAGTATAAGTATAACTGAAAAGACGGTTTCCTATAATAACAATTATACGATAGTGGCATTCGGATCTTACTAGCGATATACAATGCTCCAAAATCTGAGGATAATATCGATCGTCTTCGATATACTCAGTTCATTAAATCTACAAAACTTAATAAACCTGTCCAATCATCTAATCTTCCACCGACAAGTGCAGCGGCCCATCAGCATATAAATGGTGTCTATTACTAAGTTCAAAGATGGTTAGGGTATGATTTAGAACCCCAGGAATGGGGTTGGGTGCTCCAAAATGAGTTCCTGGAACCAATGACAACAATATTATCACCAGCTTCCGATGAATTAATGAATACTCTATTTTGTAATTGTAAGAATGGATGTGGTGCACGGTGCCGATGTAGGAAATCGGGGCTGCCAATGCACTTTAGCTTGCGGCCAGTGTAATGGGCAAGCTTACCTCATTGCTGTTTCATTGCAAAGTGACTGTGAGCAAGAGAGTGCTTTTGACCCTGAAATTCAGGAAGGCCTGAAAACACCTTCAAGGCAACGAAGATGATGACAATGATACAGAAATTCCCGAACGTCCAGAAGATGACGACGAAGAAGAAGAAAAGTAATACTTTTGTTATTTAAATTATTAAAGATTGATAGATTAAAAATATGTAAAACATATACATTAAAATAAATTAAATATATGTAACATGTTATTAAATACAATGTATTTGCTGACAAATAATACAAATAATTCAAAACTGAAGGTTTCACGGTTGACCTTGCATCACAGTACATATGGCTGAGTGCTGCGCGCTTACCGCCCTCTATCGGAAGAACGGTTGAGCGCATGAAAAAATGCTTCAAATAAAATGTGTTGCAAATTGTATGTTCTACAATTTCGATCCGAAGTGTTCAAATCATTGGAGCAATAGAAACGAAGATAATCGCAAAAACTATTTTTTCTCACCTTTGACCTTGAATAACTTTCGACGCAGACACGAGATTTTATGAGACTTTTGAGGCAACTTTGAATACCCCAAAATGAACGCGTGCGCAAAAATTCAGCTTATTATCTCTCATTCCG
>CANBKX010000050.1:2500-23826 GCA_947369275.1 Nemotelus nigrinus
GGAGAAAATTAACAGGTGCGGAAAATCTAAATTCTGTGTGCGACAGTAGAAACGAGCAGATCGAAAATTTATTGGAGAAAATTAACAGGTGCGGAAAATCTAAATTCTGTGTGCAACAGTAGAAACGAGCAGATCGAAAATTTATTGGAGAAAATTAACAGGTGCGGAAAATCTAAATTCTGTGTGCGACAGTAGAAACGAGCAGATCGAAAATTTATTGGAGAAAATTAACAGGTGCGGAAAATCTAAATTCTGTGTGCGACAGTAGAAACGAGCAGATCGAAAATTTATTGGAGAAAATTAACAGGTGCGGAAAATCTAAATTCTGTGTGCGACAGTAGAAACGAGCAGATCGAAAATTTATTGGAGAAAATTAACAGGTACGGAAAATCGAAATTCTGTGTGCGACAGTAGAAACGAGCAGATCGAAAATTTATTGGAGAAAATTAACAGGTGCGGAAAATCTAAATTCTGTGTGCGACAGTAGAAACGAGCAGATCGAAAATTTATTGGAGAAAATTAACAGGTGCGGAAAATCTAAATTCTGTGTGCGACAGTAGAAACGAGCAGATCGAAAATTTATTGGAGAAAATTAACAGGTGCGGAAAATCTAAATTCTGTGTGCGACAGTAGAAACGAGCAGATCGAAAATTTATTGGAGAAAATTAACAGGTGCGGAAAATCTAAATTCTGTGGGCGACAGTAGAAACGAGCAGATCGAAAATTTATTGGAGAAAATTAACAGGTGCGGAAAATCTAAATTCTGTGTGCGACAGTAGAAACGAGCAGATCGAAAATTTATTGGAGAAAATTAACAGGTACGGAAAATCGAAATTCTGTGTGCGACAGTAGAAACGAGCAGATCGAAAGTTTATTGGAGAAAATTAACAGGTACGGAAAATCGAAATTCTGTGTGCGACAGTAGAAACGAGCAGATCGAAAATTTATTGGAGAAAATTAACAGATACGATACGGTGCGGAAAATCTAAATTCTGTGTGCGACAGTAGAAACGAGCAGATCGAAAATTTATTGGAGAAAATTAACAGATACGATACGGTGCGGAAAATCTAAATTCTGTGTGCGACAGTGGAAACGAGCAGATCGAAAATTTATTGGAAAACCCTAGCAGATCGAAAATTTACTGGGAGAAACTAATAGAAACGGACAGATCGAAAACTTATTGGCAAAAGCTAACAGTGGTAACGAGCATTCATCATATCTGGTCGTGAGGAAATTCACCCATCACTGAACTGGGACTCGGCTGGAGTCGGGGTTGGAATATTTTTGGCCAGGTTTTTCTTTAAATCGACGAATCGAAGGTTAGTTCCTGTTTGGTTTTTTTTTTTTTTACTGTTTTAGAATATTTGGAATATTACATTTAGATCTAAGTAATTTGGTATAGAGATAGGAGAAAAATTTCAAAACTTTTCACGCAATCAGCATTTTTTTCCGAAGATATATATATTCTTGTGTACAAAAGGATTGTTATAGTGGAGTGGTGGTCTTCGTTATATGAAATAAGCTAACGTAGCGTAGGCGTTAGAACTGGAAATCGGTGTTAGTAATATCGCGGAATCGCGTTGAGAGAATAAAGAAGTTGTTAACGTTTTACGAGATCGTATTTTTCAAAAGTCGGTTCGAAAGGAGGTAATAAACGTTTCGCAGGTTTGAGGGTTCGGCGACAGTGAAGTAGAGGGGTTGTGCTACACGTAATAGCGACCCCCATTCCTAGAAATTCTGACCTCGGTGAGCCGTAAGCTCACTCGGCGGCTCGTGGTCCATTATTGGGGTGAGTGAGTGGCGCCCACGACCAGTCTCCTGAGCGAACCCGGGACCCACACGGACCAAGCCGAAGGTCAATACCCCCCCAATTACGCGGGGTGGGTAATAAATTGGCGCCCAACGTGGGGCCTAAAAGGAAATTATCGCGGGGTAATTCCTTTGAAAATTTCGTGGTGAAAACAGTGAAAGTGTGAAAATCGGAAATTTAGTGTCAAAAATTAGTTGGAACAGGAAAAGCAGTTGACAAGTTGAAGACCTGGGACCTTAGATCAAATTACAGATTCCAAGCAGAGTGTGCAAGGAGCGACAGCTAGGCGGCGAGGATTGCGAGACAGAATAAAAGCGGCTGATTTATTTTTGACTTGTAATTTTAATCAAGATTCACTTTGAAATAAAAATTTGTGTTTTATTCTACTCTTAAGTAACATACGAATTTAGCATTTTTAACATAAGCACCTAGCTGTGGGGAAAATCCAGTATGGCGTCGAAAACCAGGATTTTAATTGACCGACTCAGCAAGGAGGAGTTGGCATACGAACTAGAAATCCGAGGGCAACCTACCGGGACTGTGGAGGCCATGAGAAAGACGCTTCGGGTGGCGCTCCGGGCTGAGACTTCGATGGATACGTCGCTGATTACAACTCGAGCCTATCCTTTTACATTGGAAAAGGAGTTGGAAGCCGTCAAAGAGAAGCTGGAAGAAATCCAAACCCTGACCGCAACCTTTACGGGCACCCCACAATCGTCGGAATTTATCAAAATCAAGTCGAAAGTTGAATTTGGAATGCGGCGATTGCAAAACGCACATCACGAGGCTGAGGAGATGGGAGAAGAAGCCCACAAGCTGAGAGTTCGATTGATCATGGCTATGGGGGAACTTCTGGTTAAAGCGGAAGGAGAAGATGATGAATTGGGGGCGGAACCGGAACCAGACCATGGAAGAACTGGCGATCGCGATGAACAGGACCAGGGTGACGAGCCTGCGAGGGAAGCCGTCAGGATCCGAGAGCCAATCCAGGATGGGGATGGACCGGGGAACCCTCTATTTTCCACACCCAGAGCGACTGTTGGGGCGTCCAAGGGACAGGATGTGGCTAAATGGGGCCTTCGCTATAATGGCGACTCTGGGTCCTTGAGTGCCTTTCTGGAGAGAGCCGAAGAGTTGCGGGAAGCCAGAGGAATATCATCTAGGCAGTTATTCCAGTCAGCAGTCGAATTATTCGAAGGGAAAGCGCTGATTTGGTATCGGGCAAATCGGACGCGCGTAAACTCTTGGCAAGAGTTGGTCGCGGAGATGCGCGCCGAGTTCCTGCCTCCAGACTACGACGACCGGCTTCTTCTGGAAATAGGGAGACGCACTCAAGGGCCGGATGAATCAATTGGCGTATACGTGTCAGCAATGGAGGGGTTGTTCCGACGCCGTGCCACTCCTTGCACAGAGGAAGAAAAATTGAAGATCCTCCGCAAGAACATAACCCCGTTCTATCAAACCCAATTGGCGCTGACATCCGTGAAGACCATTGCAGATCTGGTCAAAGTTGGACGTTCGTTGGAGGCAACACGAGTCGCGGTGGAAGCATATATGCCACCCCCTACGCGAAAATCCCAACGACTCCTAGAACCGGATCTGGCGTACGTGGGAGTTAATCCTGGACCAAACCTTGCCTCCTTACAGAGAGAAGAAATACGCTGTTGGAACTGTCAAGGTCTCGGGCATACGACCAGAACTTGTTCAGAGCCACACAAGTGCTTCGGTTGTGGCCGAGTGGGGGTGAGGAAGGCAACCTGCCCTAATTGTCGAGGAGCGCAAAACCCAGGGCGAAATTTCAGGGGTCGTTCCGATACCAACCAGGGTAGAGTCAACTCCCAAAGTGGTACCGGCAGAATCGGGCCAGTAACCTCAACACGCCAACAGTCGGGAAACGAGCGGTGTGCTCAGTAGGCGGCAGCCTGAGCACTAAACCGGTAGAAAACGAAGCCGCGGTGGGCGCACAGGTTAGTTACTTATTAAACAGGAAGCAAGGGGATAATAGGCCATATATTGAGGTGGAAATTTTAGGACACAAGTTCCTTGGGCTTGTGGACTCGGGGGCTTCCCATTCGGTGATGGGTAGAGAAGGATGGCGGGTTTTGGAACAGCTGGGAGTGGAGCTGTTGAAATCCGAGCAACAGTCCATCAGAATGGCGAATAATCAGGGGTGCTCAATCGCGGGAACAGTGGCCATACCGGTGAAGCTGGAGGGGAAGGTGGATTGGTTAAAAGTGCTGGTGGTCCCCGAACTCCCACATCCTTTAATACTCGGGGTAGATTTCTTGCGACAGTTTGGACTGGTTATGACTCTGAGGAACGAGCACTGGGAGTTCGTTGGAACGTTAGAGGGAGGCGGGACAGAACAGCTGAAACCGAGAAGCCACTTGACCGAGAAGGAAGAAAGCATACTCAGTCAGTTGGTGCAGAAGGAGTTTGAGGACATGGGGGAGGGTATTGGCTGTACAGACAGAGTTGAACATGTCATCCGGACTTCGGCACCACCGATAAAACAGCGATATTACCCTGTTTCGCCTGCGGTTCAGCAACATGTTGATTCAGAGCTGAACGAAATGCTAACCCAAGGTATAGTCGAGCCATCCTCTAGTCCCTGGGCTTCGCCCATAATCCTAGTCAAGAAGAAAGATGGCAAGTATCGTTTTTGCGTAGACTACCGCAAACTGAATGCAGTCACGGAGCATGATGCCTATCCATTGCCATATGTGTCGGCTACGCTGGATAAATTACGGGATGCAAAGTACCTGTCTTCGCTTGATGTTAAGTCCGCGTACTGGCAGGTGCCCATGGCAGAACAGTCCCGGAAATACACAGCCTTCACGGTACCACATCGTGGTTTGTTTCAATTTCGGCGGATGCCTTTCGGGCTTCAGAATGCACCGGCGACATGGCAACGTCTGATAGACCAAGTCCTAGGTCCAGATTTGGAACCGTACGTATTCACATATCTCGACGATATAATAGTGGTAACGCAAGACTTTGGGAAACATGTGGAAATTTTGAAGGAGGTATTTAGTCGCTTAAAGGAAGCCGGCCTTAAAGTCTCCAAGGAGAAGTGTGAATTCTGCCGCCCACAACTAAAGTACTTGGGCTACGTTGTGGATGAGAAAGGCCTGAATGTGGATCCCGACAAGGTGAAGTGTCTGATGGAGATCCCTGCGCCGACTTTGCCACGATGACGGCACCACTGACGAATCTTCTCAAGAAAAATCAGAAGTTCGAGTGGACCCAAGACTGCGAGACGGCTTTTACACAGGCAAAGGTGAAACTGTCAACAGCACCCATCCTCACTTGCCCGGATTACAATCTGCCTTTCGTGATCCAGACGGACGCATCGGACTTGGGCTTGGGGGCGGTGTTGTCGCAGAAGTACGCCGATGGCGAGAGGGTAATATGCTATTTGAGTCGGTCCTTGTCGAAAGCGGAAAGACGGTATTCAACTACTGAGAAGGAATGTCTGGCGGTAATTTGGGCAGTGGAGAAATTGCGGCCATACGTGGAAGGAGCCAAGTTTTCGGTAATCACGGATCATTACTCACTAGTGTGGTTGAATAACCTCAAGGATCCGATGGGACGTCTGGCCAGGTGGGCTGTGCGACTTCAACAATACCCGTTCGAAATCATTCATAGGAAGGGAAAGGAGCATCTGGTGCCTGATGCACTGTCTCGACTGTTGCCAGAGAATCAAGTGGCCGTGGTAGAAACCCAAGAAGACCGTTGGTATTTAGGATTGAAGGAGAAAATAGCTAAGGCCCCAGCGCAGTACGCGGATTGGAGAGTAACGAATGGACAGATATGGAAACATCTGCCAGGACGTTATCCGGAATTGGAGGGAGCCGAGGCGTGGAAAAGGGTAGTATCTAAAACGGAGAGAAAAGAAATTTTACAGAGGTGTCATGATGATCCCAGGGCGGGACACATGGGGATTAGTCGCACGCTGGGTAGGGTAGCAGCTCGATATTACTGGCCAAAGATGTCGACGGATGTGGCGATCTATGTTCGTAGATGCAAAACCTGTCAAGCTAATAAGGTGGAGAGGAAAGCTCCAGCGGGGCTCATGTCCTCTCGGCAAGGGGAGCCACAGCAGCCTTGGGAGATGGTTTGCGTGGATTTGGTGGGGCCATTCCCACGTTCTAGTCACGGGCATACATTTATTCTGACCGTCCTAGATTATATCTCCAAATTTACCTTGTTGTTTCCTTTACGGCAGGCGACGGCTTCGGCGGTAACGAAAGTCTTGGAGGACCAAGTATTCTTACTATTTGGGGCACCTAAGTGGTTAGTATGTGACAATGGTGTTCAGTTCCGGGGAAAGCAACTGCAACAGATGGTCACCAACTACGGGACTCAAATCAAGTATACCGCGCTTTATCACCCACAAGCCAATCCAGCCGAACGAAGGAACCAAGACATAAAGCGGATGCTACGATCTTACGTTGCGGAGAACCATCGAGCATGGGACCAGAATCTGGCAAAAATCGCATGCGCACTCCGTACTTACAAACATGAAGTGACGCAAATCACTCCATATTTCTGTAACTTCGGCAGGGAGATGGTGACGTACCATGACGGCCAAGAACGGCCAGGAGAGGGGCAGGCGGCAGTAGAGCCCGAGGCTAGGGCCGAAGGGCTCGCCAGAGTACGCACAGATGTGTTGGAGCGCATGAAACACGCAACTACGCAGAGTGCTCATAGATACAATTTGCGTAGGCGTGAAGTAACGTTCGCGGAAGGAAAGGCAGTGTGGCGGAAAAACTATACCCTCTCGGACGCAACCAAATTCTATTCGGCAAAGTTAGCGCCTGAATATGTGGGGCCCTTTTGGGTCAAGAAACGGGTATCAAGGGGAATCTACCTACTGGCAGATGGAAAAGGCCAGAATGCCGGATCATGGCACGTCAAGGATTTAAAAGAATATATCAATTAAGAGGTCTTGAGGAAGAACCAGTTAGGATTCGGGATGAGACGAAGTATCTAATCCTTAAAACCTAAACTTACAATCTAATTCTTAGGATCTAGATTTTAATTCTAAGTACGAATATTTGCCCTTAAACAACTAAATCTTAACTCAAGTTTTTAGTTGTAAGAAGTTAAACCTAATGTTATAAGTCTTAAACGCTAAGTCGCCGCTGTCTCGTTTTTCTTCTCGCTGCCTGTTGCCGATGTCGCTTGGAAATTCCTTTTCTGTCCGGGGGGGGGGGGGCGCTGGCAGTCCGGGATCATTAACGTCCCGCTGCCTACCTATCATGGGATATAGGCACCCGATATTGACGTCACGTCGAGGAACCTAAAAGAAACCGTGAAAGTGCGATTTAGTAGGCGAATTTATGGAATAGCAATAGGTTGGAGAGACTCAATCAGATGGAATTAAGGATAGCTAGATGGGAATCAGCGGGATTAGAGAGCTCTAAGTAAAAGGAAAAGAAAATTAGCCATAACCACATAGATTTAGGTAGAATTTAAGCTATAGTGTCCCAGGTAGCATCAGATACAAGTACTGAGTGTTAGGTGAAGCTGGGTAGAAACATAGTGCATTAGTAAGAATGAATTAAAAGTTAGATTAGGTCAATATTAGTTATTAGCGAACAGTATCCATGAAATTATGAACCAAAACAAAAATTTGTTGAAAGAATAATTAAAATGTAGAATAATTAAAATCTCAGATAGAAGGCAACTCAATAGTCAAATTTGAATTTCGAACAAACTCAATTTAACAAAGTAAAGCGAGCCAGATACAGCATATAAAATAAAAAAAAAAACTCTAGCGCACCTGAACCGCTAGAAACTCTAATGTTCGAAGAACAGTAGAAGAATCGTGCAGGTTTTGAGTGCATATTCCACCACATGTGCTGCTTATTACGGCCAAACTGTTTCAAATGCCACGTTTTACTTTCGTCTTAAGAATGCATTATAACTCATATGGTGCAAGGTTTCAGATATTACCACTGGCATGAATTTCAACGTTTATGAGAGCAAAACACGGGTTAATTATATTCGTTATCAGTTGCTTATTTCACATAATTTTGAAAGCAGCATCTCATATAACATCAATGAAGAAAATGCTCAGTGCCTGCAGCACTGTAACTGAAGTTGGTGTTTGGGGCTGCGATCCGAAAAATTTGCAGAACTTTGCGAATTGTAACATCGGTTATTTATTTTCATTGTAAATGTTTCCGGTATGTATACTAACTGTAAGCATTTATTGATACAAAAGTAGCACAACCGACTCGTGCTGGCAACCTTTCGCCAGTATCAAATCCAAGAATATATCAAATCTGCTTCACGTTGTTTAATTACATTCGAAGTTATAGGAGTATAAAGAAATTTAGGGTTACCTGCAGCGAGTTTTTTCAAATGATCGAAAGCTTAATATTTGCTGTTTATTGTCACTACAATATCATTACCATTTGAAAATTCTACGATAAAACCGCTTAATAAAGATATTGCAATTAAACACAAAACCAATAATAGCTGGCAACCCTATCGTGTCTTTTCAACCAAATTTGGCCTGAATAATGTTTATGACAGGTTTCATTAATTGTATGAAATTCGTATTGATTTCATGACTGCACTGGAAGTTATAGTACAAAAAGTTTTATTTTCCTGAGCGAATTTTCAAAACCAAAGACACAAAAATTACCATAGCAGGTAGCACCAATCAAATTTTTCAACCAAATTTCCACCAAACAGAGATTAGAGTTAGGTTTAGCTTCTGTGTCAATTTCATGAAAATCTGGTAATTTATTCACATTTCATAGGGCAAAAAGCAGTTTTTTTTCTTTGTAATTTTTCAAGATGGCACCACTGGCACAGAGTTGCCCACAATTCAAAATCGCTTCTTTCAAATCTGGTCTTACTTAAGTCCAATGCATTCTGTAAATTTTAGCTGTATCTGATTATTGGTTCGTGAGTTTCCGTGAACAGAAGTTTTTGATGCTAAAAATATAGGTTAACTGGGAGAGGGTTACCGTTCTTGTCCGACATGAAATTTCCAAAGTTTTATTTTGAACGTGTAGATAAAACATAAGATTTATATACAGATTGGTTTTATTGTAAGAAACGGACATTTTTTTGAATATTCGATGGTTTGAATGTTTTTACTTCCAAATTTTTTTTTTCAAAATGAAGACACCAAAATTATCATAGCTGGCAGCTCCAATCGAATTTTTCGACCAAATTTCTACCAAACGTGGCTTAAAGTAAGGTCCAGCAATTGTGTAAGTTTCGTCAAAATCGAACGATTCAATCAGAATTTATAGGGCTAAGAACAGTTATCTTTTTTAGTGGTTTTTCAAGATGGCACCACTGGCACAGAATTGCCCGCATTTCAAAATCACTTCTATCGGACCTGGTCCTATTTAAGGTCAATACATGCTGTGAATTTCAAATAATTCTGCCCATCGGATCGTGAGTTTCCGTGAACAGAAGTTTTTGATGCTAAAAATATAGGTAAATTGGGCAAGGGTTGCCAGGCGTGCCCGTTATACCATATCTTTTTTTTTTTTTGGTTATGTAAACAAAGCACAAGATTTACATATGAAAGGCTTATTTTTGAAGAAACTGCATTTTTTCAAGAGAGACGATGATTTGGAGGTTTTCACTTTCAGTGCCTGCCCTAGCTACAGGGTTGCCAGCACGCTCATTAAAAGCCACATAAATCTACAACTAAATAATATCAATATGTCCTGAAAATTTGGTAATGATTGAATAGCTCTGTCAAAAGTTATCGAAATTTAAAAATTTTCAAATTTTCCCGTCCTCTTTTTAGGCACCCAGCGCACACATAGGGTTAAAATATTCCAAAGCATTATCCGATTCATATGTAAAACACGTTAGAAATTTATTTTATTAACTTTATTTTTGCGAAAATCATTTGTGCACGAAATAATAGGTATATTAAAAATATCACTTAAATGCCCGCCGGCGCGAAAAGGTTTACAATAACTGACATTTAAAGAGACCTGGACCTATTCTGCATATACACCAATGTATCCTGAAAGTTTCAGCTCAATCGAATGGCGCGTTCCCGAGATTATCTCACTGAAATTTTTTGTACATATATATATATATATATAAAGAAATATGAATTTTTGGCCGAATCGATTTTAATACTAATGTTCTTCGAACATTAGTAAAAAATTTTTTTGCAACGTCATATGAACATAGAATAGGATCTTGGATTAGTAGGAGTTAGAAGTTAAAGTAAGGGTGTTTGTAGAAACATGCATAGAATTTTGGATTAGATACTAAACCAACAGAATTTTATTTGAATTAGTAGTTAGAAGTTAGAGTTAATGTTGTTTTGAAACAGGCATATTCCAAGTAAAATAGGACTACAGATTAGATACTACACTGATGGAATTTTAGTTGAATTCGGAGTTAGAAGCTAAAACTAGTGTCGCGTTATAAGCAGGCATACTCAAAGTCGAATAGGAACTGGGGTCAGAACTTATGATTACAATTAGAAAATCTATATAAACGCGCGTAAACAATTACACAGTGCGACAACGAGGCGTTGGGCAATTAATCCAGCGCTGCGTCAGGCGAACCATCAAAACCGACTATGAGATCCGACGTATGGCATTTTCGATGCAAGACTAGAAACTATATTTACCGGGACAGTCGCGACAACGATATCGGTAAAGGATTTCCGGGGAAATCCTTTTCGGGTAAGGGGGGAGTTGTTACGTTGTAACAAGGGGCGCGTTCACTTTGAACAACAAAAAAAAAAAAAAAAAAAATACAGCCTTCCCCGGGGAAGGCTGAACAATCGCGGGATAACCACCACTCCACTAAGTAGAGTGCCTGTGACCACCACTCATAGGGAAGGTACGGTCGTAGCATCCGACCCGTGTACTGTACCCGTCGGATGCTCACGGCATAGATAGATCGTTAAGACAGATTGTTAACATAGATCGATAAGTTAGATAAGTAAATGGGAGCAGCATCGGAGCCAACCTTCCCCATCGAACGGAGACGAATCGCGACACTCCCAGCTACGTCTGGGCTGCACAAGGCGCGCTGATAGCGGGTTGCTTTCGCGACACCACAATAAACATACACTAACAGCTCACCTGATAATGACATCCAGATATATTAGACTGTATCCAGCTATATTAGACTGTATCTATGGAAGATAGATTTGATGCCACGGGCTACGCTTCAGGATCAAGCTCGATGCCTTCGTTGATCTCCGCGGGAAACTTGCAATAGCGCCGAACAAGTTCTAGTTGTCCTAGTAAATGGGACTCTCCTGTACCCACTGCACCAACCGCCACCTGGAAATGAAAGGAATTTCACACAAAGTAACGCATTCTATAATAAAAATCGCGGATACTTATCTGATCTTTCACACAAAACTCTGCCACCAGCGACCGCCAATCTCAATGAAGCCGGATGGCTCAGCAGGCGTCGGAGCTGCCGTATAACCTTCGATGCCACCACCACAGCTACTTCAGGCAGGCGCGCAGCATCCACCGGCTCCACGAACATGCTCGCGAAAACCATGTAAACTTATATTTCGCGTACTATACGGCTACCACAGATTCACTTCTCACGAAACCGATAGATCAAATGACAGACGAGAACATAAACAAACATCGGAAACCGACACAATCGAAAAGTCAATGAAATCCAGGGGTGGTTAAACGACGACCACGGTAAATTTTTGGATTGGTGGAAATCCTCGACCGGCACGTGGAGAAAGTACATTCACCCGGTCGTACGGAAAAAGAAGAAAGTACGGGACTCGAGTGAGACTGGAGAAAGCAGCGGCACCTGATGAAGGAAAGAAAATTTTCCATTCTGTGTGCGACAGTAGAAACGAGCAGATCGAAAATTTATTGGAGAAAATTAACAGGTACGGAAAATCGGAATTCTGTGTGCGACAGTAGAAACGAGCAGATCGAAAATTTATTGGAGAAAATTAACAGGTGCGGAAAATCTAAATTCTGTGGGCGACAGTAGAAACGAGCAGATCGAAAATTTATTGGAGAAAATTAACAGGTGCGGAAAATCTAAATTCTGTGTGCGACAGTAGAAACGAGCAGATCGAAAATTTATTGGAGAAAATTAACAGGTACGGAAAATCTAAATTCTGTGTGCGACAGTAGAAACGAGCAGATCGAAAATTTATTGGAGAAAATTAACAGGTACGGAAAATCGAAATTCTGTGTGCGACAGTAGAAACGAGCAGATCGAAAATTTATTGGAGAAAATTAACAGATACGATACGGTGCGGAAAATCTAAATTCTGTGTGCGACAGTAGAAACGAGCAGATCGAAAATTTATTGGAGAAAATTAACAGATACGATACGGTGCGGAAAATCTAAGTTCTGTGTGCGACAGTGGAAACGAGCAGATCGAAAATTTATTGGAAAACCCTAGCAGATCGAAAATTTACTGGAAGAAACTAATAGAAACGGACAGATCGAAAACTTATTGGCAAAAGCTAACAGTGGTAACGAGCATTCATCATATCTGGTCGTGAGGAAATTCACCCATCACTGAACTGGGACTCGGCTGGAGTCGGGGTTGGAATATTTTTGGCCAGGTTTTTCTTTAAATCGACGAATCGAAGGTTAGTTCCTGTTTGGTTTTTTTTTTTTTTACTGTTTTAGAATATTTGGAATATTACATTTAGATCTAAGTAATTTGGTATAGAGATAGGAGAAAAATTTCAAAACTTTTCACGCAATCAGCATTTTTTTCCGAAGATATATATATTCTTGTGTACAAAAGGATTGTTATAGTGGAGTGGTGGTCTTCGTTATATGAAATAAGCTAACGTAGCGTAGGCGTTAGAACTGGAAATCGGTGTTAGTAATATCGCGGAATCGCGTTGAGAGAATAAAGAAGTTGTTAACGTTTTACGAGATCGTATTTTTCAAAAGTCGGTTCGAAAGGAGGTAATAAACGTTTCGCAGGTTTGAGGGTTCGGCGACAGTGAAGTAGAGGGGTTGTGCTACACGTAATAGCGACCCCCATTCCTAGAAATTCTGACCTCGGTGAGCCGTAAGCTCACTCGGCGGCTCGTGGTCCATTATTGGGGTGAGTGAGTGGCGCCCACGCCCAGTCTCCTGAGCGAACCCGGGACCCACACGGACCAAGCCGAAGGTCAATACCCCCCCAATTAGGCGGGGTGGGTAATAATATATATACATATATATATATATATATATATATATATATATATATATATATATATATATATATATATATATATATATATATATATATATATATATATATATATATATATAGATATATATATAGATATATATATAGATATATATATATATTTATTTAACATAAACATAAAAATAACTTTATTCAAATCCAGTAAATTAAGCATAATTCCATAATTACTTATACCGTATGATATTTAGAGATCAGACAAGGTCTTTACAACTATAAAATATTTGAGTAAGAAACCCTTGTTTGTAATTTGTTACAATGAGTGGTAAATTTGTAGAGGAAAAACAAGTTATAAAACCTCCTGAGACTTAAACTAACTTATGGCTACCTTAAAGTAACTTTGAACTATGTAGAATCGATCTTACAACTGTAAAAGATCTAATTTTGCATGTCTGAAGCTGCAATTAGAGGATTGGTGGCACTTTCACATTTTCTGACAAATTTGTTTCGTATTCTGCGAGTATTTAAGGAAATGTGATTGATACCTGCTAATTTGTGAAGGAGATGAGTAGAAAAATAGTACGGTTTGTTTAAAATAATCTTTAAGCATTTATTTTGAAGAATTTGAAGTTTAATTAGGTGGTATGGGCGAGGCATATAGTATCTTAGGCAGGATAATGGCTTTGAATATCAAAATTTTATTAGCTAAGGATAATTTAGACTTTCGATTAATAAACGGGTAAGTCAAGCGAATGCTGTTGATGATTGTGGAACCAATAAAATCAATGTGGGCCTTAAAGGTCAATTTGGAGTCCAAGTGCATACGTAAATATTTTAGGTGTTTGTTCCAAGGAACGTTAGTGCCAAGGACGTTTATTTGTGCGGAAGGGCGCTTTCTCGAGAAGAACACAGCTTGCGATTTCTCGGCATTTACTTTTATCTTCCACTTTTGGCAGTACGAGTTAATTAATTCAAGTTGTCCTTAAAGATTGTTTACAATAATGTTTGGGTCAGAGTGAGTGGAGTATATAGCCGTGTCATCTGCAAACATTGCTAAGTTACAATTTAAAGACTGAGTTATGTCTGAGGTGTAGATGTTGTATAAAGTCGGGCTCAGTACCGATCCTTGAGGGACTCCTGCCGGAATATCGTACCTGTTAGATTTGCCTTGGAACTTAACTGTAAATGACCTGGACGATAGGTATGACTGAATTATCTTTGTTAAATAACTTGGGAAAGATAGATTGATGAGTTTGTAAATGAGAACATCGTGCCAGACAGTATCAAAAGCTCTTTGAATGTTAATCCAGTAGATTGTTTTTCATGGAAGCTTTTGTAGACATGGTTCGATACTCTAGACAACTGATGGCTGGTACAAAACCCCGGTCTGAATCCGAATTGCCAATCGGGAATTATTCCGTCACTGTCAAGTTTGAGCTGGATACGGGTTTTAGTTATCTTCTTGTGAGCTTCAAAACTGAGCATAACAAATCGTTAGAACAATCTTCTCTTAACCAAACCCTGTCAATTCACAACTACAAATCTATATTGACATTTTATTTTTTATTTTTTACATTGACATTTTTTACCTTAGTCTACTTGATTTCTGAATTTTGATGTAGTGTGTATGATGTCCAGTAGTGTGGTGAGTAGTGAATGTGAGAATGTTAAGTGTAGGTGTTTGTGTATCCACAATACTCCCCTGCCAGCGTTTTACGCGTTATCGCGAGGCGTGGCACCTTTGTGGTTCGCCCAGCTAGAGAGACGTACGGAGCGAATGTAACTTTCCTCGCTGGTCTCTTTTCGGGAGCTGGAGGCAGTAATTGTGCAGTCGAGGTTGCTGATGCTTGCTGGTTTCTGGAAGAATTGTCAACAGGTTCCGTAGAGGATGACGTGTAACAAGGCTTGAGCCTGTTAATGGAAACGTTGACGGATTTGTTTCTGATATACAGAGTGTAATAGTTAATATGTCTGGCTAGGACTTTGAAAGGACCGTCGTACGGTGGAATGAGTGGTGGACGAACAGAATCGACTCTGACGAAGACATGGGAGCAAGAGTCGAGTTGTTTGAAGATGAATATCTTCGGAGTTGTGTGATGTTTAGCATCAACCGGTCGAAGTTTTGCCATTGTAGCCGTTAGTTCTGTGGCAAAGTCGGTTTGGCTAATCTTCCTAGGATTTTCTTGAAGAAAATCACTAGGAAGACGCAGGTTTTCTCCGTACAGGAGTTGTGCCAGTGATGCTGTGAATTCTTCTCGGATTAGAGATCGTAATCCAAGAAGAATTAGGGGAAGTGTCCAAGAAACAGCGTTGTGAGCCATGATAGCCGATTTAAGTGTACAATGCCATCTTTCTAAGAAACCGTTGGCCTGAGGGTGGTACACTGGGGTACGATTGCGTTCGAAGCCCAAGAGTCGACCAAGCTCAGCATGGAGCGCTGACTCGAATTGTCTGCCCTGGTCGGTGACAATGTATTGGGGAACTCCAAATCTAGCAATCCAGGTGCTTAATAAAGCAGTTGCACAGTCATTGACAGTAATGCTGGCTAAAGGAATTGCTTCAGGCCAACGTGTGAAACGGTCGATTATGGTGAGACAATAAGTGTATCCCTGCGATGTGAATGACCTTAAAATGTTCGGAGACCATAGTAAAGGTCGACACAGGTTTGCTCACATGTCTGGTTATCTTGCATTTTTGACAAGATAGACATTCTCGGGCCCAAGTGGCAATGTCCTTGTTCATCAAAGGCCAGAAGAATTTAGTTGCAATGTGCTTTCTTGTAGCACGAATACCAGGGTGAGCGATATTATGTTCTGAGTTGAACACCTGTTTCCTGAACTTGTGAGGAATATAAAGACGTATGGTTGGACCAAGCACTTCACAAAAAATGTCGACGTTGGTGCCAAATATTGGTTGTTTTTTTTAAAGGAATTTAGAGTCCTTTAGAATATTCTGAAACTCTGCATCCGATGCTTGGGACGAGGCGATTGCGGCAAAGTCAAGAGTACTGGGAAGAATGATTTCTTCTAGACGAGAGAGTGCGTCAGCAACAACGTTGTTGCAACCAGAGACATTCCGAATGTCAGAAGTGAACTCACTTATATAACTAAGATGTCTAAGTTGACGAGGTGTGGCCTTTTCTGGCTTTTGTTTAAAAGCAAAAGTCGGTGGTTTGTGGTCGGTGTATAGAGTGAACCTTTGGGCTTCCAAAAAGTATCGGAAATAACGAATGCCCTGATAAGCCGCTAAGAGTTCGCGGTCGTATGCATTATACTTTCTTTGTGCGTCGCTTAATTTGGCCGAGTAGAAACCAAGGGGTTGCCAAAAGCCTTGACATTTTTGCTGCAGAGCAGTCCCGATGGCGAAATCGGAAGCGTCTACAAATAGACCAAGCTCGGCGTTTGAGTCCGGAAAGGACAATAGAGTGGCTTCTGTTAAACCAGTCTTGACTTGGTCGAAAGCTTTGCTAGCTTCTATTGACCAGTCGATTGTCTTAGCACCATCTTTCTTAGAGCCACAAAGATAGGCGTTGAGTGGTTGCTGCATCTCAGCTGTGTGAGGAAGAAAGCGACGATAGAAATTGACCATCCCCAAAAATCTTCTTAGGTCTTTAATCGTCTTGGGGAGTTAAGCTGTTGATATTGCCTCAACCCGATCTGGGGAGGGCCTAATACCTTTCGGTGAAACCTCATGACCTAAGAATTTGATTGAAGGTCGAAGGAAATGGCATTTCTCCAAGTTGATTATAAGACCATGGTCCGCTAATCTTTTGAAAATTTGTTCTAAGTGAACAAGATGCTCTTCTTCGGAAGTCGAAGCTACCAAAATGTCGTCGAGGTAGATAAAACAGAATTTCAATCCGTGTAGGACTTCATGTATGAAGCGTTGGAACGATTGTACCGCATTGCAAAGTCCGAAAGTCATTTCGGGTGAACTCAAAGAGTCCGAAAGGTGTGCAGATGGC
The DNA here is from genome assembly GCA_947369275.1 of Nemotelus nigrinus. Lineage (NCBI taxonomy): Eukaryota > Metazoa > Arthropoda > Insecta > Diptera > Stratiomyidae > Nemotelus > Nemotelus nigrinus. The sequence continues at coordinate 19,431 of CANBKX010000050.1, forward strand.
AGTCTTTGGAATATCGTTCGGCTCGACTGGGATTTGATGGTAGGCCTTAGTCAGGTCTATGGTGGAAAAGATATTTTTGCCATGTAATTCATGACAGAAGTCTTGAATAATGGGGATCGGATATCTATCCGGGACGGTTATGGCGTTAAGGCGTCTGTAATCGCAGCAAGGACGCCATTCCCCATTACTCTTGCGTACCATGTGTTGCGGAGAAGACCAGCTGCTGTTTGAGTGGCGGCAAATTCCCTGTTGTAGCAGGAAATCGAATTCCTTTTTGGCCGCCGCGAGCTTATCTGGTGCCAGTCGACGTGGTCTCGATACTATTGGAGGGCCTGTGGTCAAAATGTGGTGTGTCACCTTGTGTTTACAGGGTTGTGAGAACCCTGTGTTGACCGTGATGGCATGGTATTTGTTGAGAAGGGCATGTATCCGTGGATCAGAGGTTTGCTCAAAACAAAACGCTTAGTTTTGGACCTTTGTACGAAGTGTACGTGCCTTTCGATGAAAGCGAAGTAAGAGGATCCACAACGATAGCATTCGCCAAGTCGACGACTAGCCCATAGTGGCAGAGAAAGTCTGCGCCTAAAAATGGGTCTAGAGACATCGGCAATTATAAAATCCCATGAAAACTCACGACGGAGTCCCAGGTCTAGTTTGATTACCTTTCGTCCATAGGTATTGATGGTCGACTGGTTTGCCGCGGCAAGTCGCATACCAGAAGGTGGAAGTTTTCCGGTAGCAGGTGCTGGAAGCACCGAAATATCTGCGCTTGTGTCAATCAAGTAGTGTCGTTTAGACAAGTTGTCATGACGAGGGTCCTCAAAAGGTCGTCCCCAACCGCGGAACCTCCCAACTGCTTCATATCACGAAGCAGCTGGGAAGGTTGTCTATCGCCTAGTGAGAGGTTCCCCAAGAGGTGCTTAAGTTTTCCGAATCGCTGGCTGAAAGCCGCGATATAAGCGCCCTCTTGAGGATTTCGTAAAGCATGTCAGGGTCCGGGCTCGCGACCACGTCCCTGACCACCTTCAGCTGCTCAGGACCCAGCGAGGAAATCACATAGTGATACTTTGTTTGCGAACACTTAATGTGTCCGTTCGCAAACTGGCTCTCTAATTGAGAGAACCACAAAGTTGCCTCTGCTTGCCAAAACACGGGCGGTTTTATGGAGGTCGCACTAATTTGCGGTACCGCGGACGCGCTTGAGGGAACCGCATCCTCATTGTCCAACGACATTCTAACGGAGTTACGCGACGGGACGAATATAAACGGAACACGGCAAGGAAATAGGGTGGCTGAAATTAGTGTTTGAATATATATAGGTGTAATTATAATAATATATTATGTGTAATTATAGTAATAGTAATAATTATTTAAACACAAATTGCAAATTTCAGTTATTCCATGCGAGACTAGCTTATCCTTTGTCACAGACGAAGTTTGTATGAATAGTTCTAGATAAGAACTCTTTCTGAAGCACGACTAGTTGATTGGATCGTATGCAAAATTAGCTAGATTTGCAGAAACTTTTTCTTGAAGTTCAATATTTGTTGTTTGTTTTTCCTTTTTACAATTCTCAATGTCAACGACACTCGTTTCTCACAAATTAGTATCGAACTTTTAGATTGTTCGCAAATTCATTCAATCGTATTAAAACCCTAAGATCATCATGAAATGTATAAACTGGCTCGCTTTAAATTACTTGAAGTGTTTCGAAATACTTCTGCGAATCACTAAACAGGCTTGGCGCATGAAAAACTCAATTTTGTTTTATTTACTTTTTAGTTATGTTCCTGTGAGCTTCAAAACTGAGCATAACAAATCGTTAAAACAATCTTCTCTTAATCAAACCCTGTCAATTCACAACTAAAAATCTATATATTACATTTAATTTTTTATTTTTTACATTGACATTTTTTAACTAAGTCTACTTGATTTCTGAATTTTGATGTAGTGTGTATGATGTCCAGTAGTGTGGTGAGTAGTGAATGTGAGAATGTTAAGTGTAGGTGTTTGTGTATCCACAGGGTTCAAATAACTTTTTCAAAGATTTTGCTTAATGAAGGTAAAAGGCTGATAGGGCGGTAGTTTTGCAGTAGCTTGGGATTTTTACCAGGTTTGGCTATATGTATGATAATGGCGTTTTTCCAGCAATTAGGGAAATAGTTTAGTTTAAGGCAAGAGTTAAATATGTGGGTTAATAGTACTTTAGCTTTACTAGGAAGATTTTTAAGCAGGATGTTGGGTATTTGATCGTCACCAGCAGCTGATTTTAGTTTTATCTTCTTTAAGATTTTCCCAATTTCGGCAGGGCTGCAGAAAGCATTTGGACCAAAATCATTGGGTAGTTCAGCAAGCTCTTTAATTTTTCGATCAACAGTATTATTTGTTTCTAAGTCGCCTAGATTCTGAGTTAAAGAGTGAGATTTTTGAAAATTTGTAGCTAGTAACTCAACTTTGTCACGGTTATTGTAAGTAAGATTGAAGCGGAGGTATGAAGTGCGACTTATTTTTCAAAGCTTTGTGAAGCTTCCATAGCTTTAGGGAGCCTTTACTTTGTGATGAGAGCAGCTTATTCCATCTATCATTACGTAGATACAAAAAAGCAGTGCGAATTTGGCAATTTAAATCATTCAAATGGTTTTTCAGAAAGGGGAGGCGAGTACGTTGCCACTGTCGTCGAATTTTATTTTGCTGATTTTATATATATATATATATATATATATATATATATATATATATATATATTTATATATATATATATATATATATATATATATATATATATATATATATATATATATATATATATATATATATATATATATATATATATATATATATATATATATATATATATATATATATATATATATACATATATATATATATATATATATATATATATATATATATATATATATATATATATATATATATATATATATATATATATATATATATATATATATATATATATATATATATATATATATATCAGGTCAGTCTATAAGTCCCCGCGTTTTTTAAGGTACTTTTAATTACATAAAAAAACACAATTAATTTTAATGTCAATCGATTATATATTTTCCTCCATTATCTACAATCTCTTCCCCCCTTTGTGGTAATTGTTGAATTCCATCGGAATAAAATTTCTTATCTTTTGAATTAAAAAATGTAGTTAGGCTGATTTGGACATCATCTTTGTTTTGAAATACTTTTCACCTAAAAATGACTGCAGGCTTCTAACAAATGAAAATCGCTTGGAGCAATGTCTGGAGAATATGCTGGATGAGGCATAATTTCCCAGTCAAATTCCTTCAATTTTTCCAGGTGACTTTTGCAGTATGCGGTCGGGCATTATCGTGATGAAAAGAACCTTCCTCCTGTTCACTAAAGAAGGGCGTTTTTTAATCAATTCTGCATTCAAACTACTGAGTTGACGACAATACACATCCGCTGTGATAGTTTCATTAGGTGCCAGCAATTCAAAATAGACAACTCCTGACATATCCCACCAAACAGATAGAAGAATCTTTTGTGGGTGCAGTCCTGTTTTGGCAGTTGGTTCTGGTGTCTGATTTGCATCCACCCATTGTCTTTTCCGCACGACGTTGTTATAGACTATCTACTTTTCGTCCCCTGTTACAATACGATTGAGAAAAGGTTCCGTTTCATTGTGACGTAACAGATGGGAACAAATGTTCACTCTTTGCTGGAGATTTGATGTTGATAACTGATGTGGGACCCATTTTCCAAGCTTAGATACTTTTTGTATCTGCACCAAATGCCGATGAATGTTCCATGCGAAGACTTTAACCTATCTGCAATCATATCCACGGTTAAAGTTGGTTCTGCCTCCACCAGGCTTTTTAACACCGTGTCGTCAAATTCAGTGGGACGTCCTGAGCGAGGTGCATCTTCTGCTGTAGTGCATCCATCCCGAAATTTTCTAAACCACTCGTGTGCAGTTCTTACACTAATAGTGTTTTCACCATGAAACGTATTTATCTCTGCTGCAGCTACTGTAGCATTTTTACCACTTTTAAAAAAAAAGTATAAAATGTGCCTTTTGTACTCGTTAGTATTTTCCATTTTTTTCACTATCACTTAAATCCGATCTTCTCAAAAACTGATTATAAAATGACTAACTCTACCTGTATATAGTTTCAGGGAAAAAAAAGGTAGTTTACCTACCTCTTTTCGAACAAATATGACTCATTCAAATGACTAAGGGAAGATACGCGGGACTTATGGACTGACCTGATATATATATATATATATATACCGACATCGCTCCATCGCCAACTCTGGACAACTATCCATTACTGCCTAAACAGGCAGTTGAACACAACCATGTTAGTGCAACCGCATCATCATCCAAGCCAACGTACAGTAC
>CANBKX010000051.1:0-14898 GCA_947369275.1 Nemotelus nigrinus
AAACTTGTTATGTTCTTAGCTAGCTTATGATAAAGAATTGGAAATTTTGAGCCGTGTGTGAGTGCAGCGTGCCTAAGAGTAAGCAAGGATTTATTTCCAAATTTTGATTTGTCATTATTTATGACAAAAACATTGTATCACCGTGATATATGCAAAACGTATTGATGTAAACTAAAATTAAACACACGTGAGTTTCCAAGGTTATGTTCGTAACCCTGTAGCTGTGGCAGGCTCCTGAAAAAAAAAATCTTTCAAATCATTGACCCTCCTGAAAAGTTTTTGATTTTTGAAAAAAAATTCAAATCATTGTTAAGTTTCAACTTCTGTGTATCATGTCAAATTGAAATTTTTCAAATTCCGATTTGCACAAGAACGGCAACCCATCACCAAATTACTTCTATTTTCAGCACTTAAAACTTCTGTTCACGAGAACTGACGATCGGATAATGCGATCAACATGAAATTTACAGGACATGTTGGTTTTGACTAGGACCAAGTCTGATAGAAGTAATTTTTAAATACGGGTAACACTGTGGCAGTGGTGCCACTTGGAAAAATCGCTGAGAAAAAAACTGGCTTTTGGTCTATAGCTTCTGATTAAGCCTCCAGATTTTAACGAAATTCACGCAGTAGGCGAACATTACTCTAAGATAAATTTCATAGAAATTTGGTTGAAAAATTAATATAGGGACGCCAGGTAAGACAATTTTTGTCTCCTAAGTATTGCAAATTTGCTCAGGAAAAGAAAGGTTTTTTCCCTACAAATTCCGAAGTAGTAACGAAATCAATACGAAATTCATGTCACAAGTGGATTTTATTACGTTTCTAATTCTGTACGAATTTCGTTGAAAAATCCTAAAAGGGTTGCCAGCTATGATGAATTTCGTAATTTATTGACATTTTTTTATCGAGCGATATTCCCATAAAATTTCCAAATGGGAATGAGCCGCAATGATAATTAACAAACAAATATTTACGTTTCAAAAATTTAATAAGTTTGGACGTTGGTAACCCTAAAACTCTATTCACTCCTATAACTTATAGCGCAGCCATTCAATCGAAACGAAATTCATAGTGTGGGTTTAACACAACGTGAAGTAGCTATGGTAATAGCACATGATTGCCAGCACCAGACAATTTTGTAAATATTGCACCAGCAGATGCTTTCATTTTGTATTCATTAACAAAGCGTTTACTATAAAAAAACTCTAGCGCACCTGAACCGCTAGAAACACTAATGTTCGAAGAACAGTAGAAAAATCGTGCAGATTTTGAGTGCATATTCTCCCACACGAGCGGCTTATAACAGCCAAAATGTTTCAAACACCACGTTTTACTTTGGTCTCAAGAATGCAATATAGCTCATAGGTTGAAAACATTGCAGATATTACCACTGACATGAATTTTAAAGTTTATGAGAGCAAAACACTTGTTAACTATATTCGCTATGAGTTACTTATTTCACAAAACTTTGAAAGCAGCATCTCATATAACATCAATGGAGAAAATGCTTAGTGCCTGCAGCACTGTAACTGAAGTTGATGTTTGGAGAATTGAAACATAATTTATTTCTTTTCATTGTAAATGTTTCCGGTATGAATACTAACTGTAAGCATTTATCGACACCCAAATAGCACTACAGACTCGTGCTGGCAACCTTTTGCCAGTATCACATCTGCATCACGCTGAAATTAACCTACCCTGCAAATTCCGTCTCGATCCGATGACTGCGTTCGAAGTTATAGGAGTATGAAGAAATTTAGAGTTACCAGCCGCGGAATTTTTCAAATAATCTAAAACTTAATATTTGCTGTATATTGTCACTACAATATCATTACCATTTGAAAATTTTACGATCAAGTCGCTTAAGAAAGATATTGGAAATATACACAAAACCACCAATAGCTGGCAACCCTATCGTGGCTTTTCAACTTAATTTGACCTGAATAATGCCTACAATAGGTTCTATTAAATGTATGAAATTCGTATTGATTTCATGACTGCACTGGAAGTAATAGGGCAAAAAGCTTTATGTTCCTGAGCAAATTTTCAAAACCAAAGACACCAAAATTACCATAGCTGGCAGCACCCCTCGAATTTTTCAACCAAATTTATATTCAACACGGTTTAGAGTAAGGTTCAGCTACTGTGTCAATTTCATGAAAATTTGGTAACCGAAACAGAATTCATAGGGAAAAAAATAATATTTTTTCGTTGTAATTTTTCAAGATTTTACCACTGGCACAGGGTTGCCCACAATTCAAAATCGCATCGTTCAGACTTGGTCCTGCTTAAGTGCAATATATTCTGAAAATTTCAACTGCATCTGATTATTGGCTCGTGAGTTCCCGTGAACAGAAGTTTTTGATGCTAAAAATATAGGTTAGTTGGGAAAGAGTTAAAAAGCGTGCCCGTTGTAAAATTTCAAATTTTTTACTTTGGCTGTGTAAACAAAGCACAAGATTTATATATGTTTTGCTTTTTTTCAAGAACCGAAATTTTTTCGGGAGATTTGATGATTTGAAGGTTTTCAATTTTAGGGCCTAACCTAGCTACAGAGTTGCCAACATGCTCATTGGAAGATACAGAAATTTACATCAAAAGCTTTTGTTCACGGAAACTCACTGTGTGTTAGTCTTAAGCAGGACCAGATCTGGTAGAAGTGATTTTGACATCAAGGCAATTTTGTGCCAGTGGTGCCATTTTGAAAAATCACTAAGAAAAGTAAGTGCATTTGGCTCTATAAATTCTGATTCACTCATTCGATTTTAACGAAATTTACACAGTAGCTGAACCTTACCTTAATCCACGTTTGGTAGTAATTTGGTTGAAAGGTTTGGTTGGAACTGCCAGCTATGGTAAATTTGGTGTCTTAAGTTTGAAAAATTCCTGAGGAAAATAAATCTATTTACCCTATAGCTTCCAGTACAGTCATCGAATCATAACGAAATTCAAATGGCAAATAAAGCTTATTGTCGGTAATATTCAGTAGAAGTTTAGTTTCAAAATAATGAAAGAGTTGCTAGCTATGGTCTATTATGTATTTTTTGGCATACCTTTAGTAAGCGATTTAATCATAGAATTTTCAAATCGCAAAGATCTTAGAGTGAAAATAAACACCAAATATTAAGATCTAGAAAAAAGATCTAGAAATTTTTTCGAATGGTAGCCCTAAATTTGTTGCATCCCTGTAACTTCCAATGCAGTAACTTGGTCAATACAAAATTTGCATAACAGGTTGACTTCAACGTAAGGCAGACGCGACATATTTTTTGCTACGGTGCTAGCAAAGGCCTGGCCGCACTAGGCCTTTTTGTTATTTTTGTTCCATTAAATGCTTGCATTTAGTATTTTAATTGCAAACATTTGCGATGAAAATAAGTAAACAATGTTTAAATTTTCTGAGATCTGCACATTTTTCGGATGACAGCCCCAAACACCTTTCTATCGCTGTAAATTTCGATGAAGTCACCGAAATTAAAATAAGGTTAGATTCTATTATTATTTTGGGTGTATTAATTTTAAGTAGGAAAAGTAAGTAGTGGTAGAATACACACTCAAAATCTGTACAAATCCTCTACTGTTCTTCGAACATTAGTGTTTCTAGCGGCTCTGATGCGCTAGAACTTTTTAAAAATATTTTTGAACTTCAAAAAAATAATATTGTACTTCATTGAAAAAATTTTCATTACATTGAAGAGTTTTCTAATGTTTTATTTAAACTTAATGAAACGAAGTAGGCTTACATATTATTTCTTTGTTTTGTAACTGGTTTTTGGCCCGCCTTACAGAAAAATATTTGTTTTGTTAAATTATCTTTATTTACAAGTTAACACTTTCATTATATCCAGACCGACCAGACAAATCAAGTTACCTTTTGCAGTTCATGGCTTTTTCGAAAACAATAGAAAAGTAATAAAGACAATTTTCGTTGTTATTAATTATTAATAAAATAGACACTGAAGTGCTCAGACATAACTCAAATGGTTTCCTTTTTATGGCACAACAGATAAAGTTGTTCAACTGGCGACTGAGCAGGGACCTGATTGTTGAATATATAAAGTAGTTCAGTGAAGGGAATAGTCTTTACCGCGAGTAAGCATTTGCGAAATCAAAGTGAGAAGCCAAAAGGAGATATTGCAGCTAACCCACTAACTTAGATTCACCTATCCGGTCCACCACTTGACGAAGTTTTTATTAATCGGTAACACCGCACTAGATGAAAAGGATATTAATGTAAGTGCACTTTTTGATTAATTTTGTCAAAAATAAATAAATATCGAGTGAATACAAAAAGAACTTACAAAAATATATTTACGAAGTGAAGTAAATATTAATATCCAGTGCCCGTGCACAAGTCACATAGGGGGGATAAATAGTGCACGAGTGTTTTAATAGACTGCAATGGAACAGTTGACAGAAAGCATCAGAAAATTAGAAGGTGTACTTAATGCACAAATTTTCATGGTCAAGCAAATCGACAGTCGATTGAAGGTATTGGAGCAAAACAAGGAACAAGGCTCCATTACACCGCAAGACAAACCACTTTGAGCTTCCCTTACCAAGGAGGAGTTCAAAGAAATCTGTAAACTGCCCAATGGCGTTAGGGAATTGCAAACATTCGACTGGAACCCAGTAGAATATCTCTTTTGGGTTCGCAGTGTCGGAAACATCCTGAAGGACTATGAAATTGTCCGAACGAAGCCAATCTATAGAGCAATAGTCCGTAGTATTCCAGAGCAGTTTGCTGGTCTGCTACTGGACGCGTCCCCAGGTGGCGGATAGGGGCAGCCCACAGTGGTACGACGGCTTCGGAGGGTTATTAAGTGCGAAGTGCGGTTTAACTGTGTGGTCGCTGCGATATAAGATGACACCACTGGTACATCTAACTGTGTACGTGACTGCGACTAGATGGCCAAAAATTGTTCATACGAATAAGCAGCCGTGGACCAAAACCATGCCATGAAAGCTTGATCTCATGATCCTAAAGAACTGCGCAGCTGGGCCCCAGGTAATGTTTCCAGCATCATTTGACGGCTGCGGTAATCAAGCTCGCCTGCTCACCATTGATGCGTCGTGGCACTGCCGCCAGCAGGGCAGCGATGCAGATATGGTGTTTCAACATTGGCACAAACTGGCTTACTTTACACGGACAAAGATCTCGACTAATGATTTGAAATTGATGCATTTGGGCTGGTGGATATGGTATTCTGGACCTAGTAACACCGGAGTGACATCCGAGTGCCAACGGCTCCAGGTTAATATCATACCGCCTCCGTCCTGTTAAAACCTTGGCAAGCCTCAGAGTACGTTCGAAGTTCGCGCTGTTGAGTTGGCGGGACAGGTTCAGTTGAGCTGCACTCCTGATTAGCGCTGATCTGGCTCTGCGCAGGCGACCCCATAAGGGCGCCTCGCAACCCTCGCGTGGCCTCCCTGCTTGCATTAGATAACCACGGGATCATTAAGGCGACTGTCCATCCGGGCCTAGATAGCGGCTCTGAGGGGGGACCCATAAGACATGATCAACAATAAACATAACAGTAATGACGATAAAGTGAACGAAGCAGACGGAAACACAACAGTGACGAAGGAAGTAAATCCTTTTATTGGTAGACCAAAGGTGCAAAGAACACCTTCTGTGGGAAAAAACTCCGCAAGAACAGAACAGGGGCAGTCTGAAACATCTAGCGCCCTGAATTCTGCTGTGGTAGTTAGCGCGGCCACCACAAATAAAGTGGGTGAAGAAACTCCGCGTGCGGAACGGTGTTTGGTCCAGAGAAATATACGCAGGCACTGCGTTGTAGTGGGTACCTCTCCAGCGACGACGGCACGATCTTCTTCAAAGGGAAGCTATATTGCTGAAGAAAGGGCACAAGAAGAAAAGATGCTGCGAAAGTGCCGGGAAATAGTTAAAAAAATAGCAGCTGCATCCCAAGTGCAGAAAAATATATCGCGGCAGGTGAAAGACGGTCTTCTTGAACTCGAAGAGGCTCTGGAAGTTGTAGAAGCTTGCAAAGAAAATTGGAAGAAGGCTGAGCTAGAGCTGAGGCAAATTGAGGGAGCCCAGCCTAGAGAGCACGGAGTAAAGGATACTACCGAAACTCTATGCACTGTGCAAGCCAAAGCACAAAAACGGGCAAGAACGCCTGAAGGTAGTCCTAACAAAGAAAATATCGTTCGAGCACGAACTGAAGTAGGCACCACCGAACAGCACACGTGGGTGACCGTGTTGAAAAAGTCACGTAAAAGTAACGGCCGACAAGATAAAGGGGCAAATCCTGGTTCAACCAAGAGCTTGGCGTCAAATTCAGAGCTTAACTTGAAAAAACCGAGGCGGAAAAAAACGAAATCGCCTAGGGCAAGAAAGGAAGCCGTGGTAATAAAGCCTACCCAAGGGAAGAGTTATGCAGAAGTCCTTCAGCATATTCGGGCAGGGGTAAGCTCAAGCAAAGCTGGGGCACACTTTCACCAAATCAGAAAAACGGCAGACGGTGGGGTACTTGTGACTCTGGCAAAGTGTGAAGACATTTCGAAATTCGGTGATGCAATCTAGGCAGCTGTGGGGGGTTTCGGAGAGGTGAAAAGGCTCGTCTCCAAAGTCAAAATCGAGCTATTGGAACTCGACGGTCTTACGACAGAAGAGGAAGTGATAGTAGCGATTCGAGAAGAGGGGATTCAGAACGTAAAAGTTACCTTATTTCCCCCGAATACAAGGGAACAGAGGAAAGCCGTCGTTGAACTGGACGAAGCAAAAGCTTTGAAGCTAGTTGATACTGGACGAATTAGAATTGGCTGGGTTAACGCTAGGGTAAGGAAGCGACCTGAAGTTGTGCGCTGTTTCAAGTGCATGGGATCCAACCATACCAAAAAAGATTGCAAAAGACCAGACCGTAGCACTAACTGCTGGAAGTGCGGACAAGTGGGACACGTTGCAAAGGTATGCTCGGCGGAGCCATTCTGCCTGCTGTGCAATGACAAAGGTAAAACAGGAGAAGTGAAGCATGTTCTGGGATCAGGAACATGCAAAGCTTTCCGAGAAGCGCTCGATGCGCAGAAGAAGTTGCTGCGTAGATGAGGGTTCTACAGGGGAACCTGCAAAGATGCCGCACTGCGGACGATTTACTCACGCAGCTTATGCAAGAATCCAGAGCTCAAATCGCAATGATCAGCGAACCATACCGAAGGAGAAATCCAGAGACATGGTATTCTGACACTTCGGGCTATGCGGCTTTATGGGTTGCAGATACTCGGAAAGTCCGGGTTGATCGGCGGGGTTCGCCGATCAACCCGGACTTCGGGCGATGGATATGTTTGGATTGAAAACTGCGGCATCAGCTTTGTCAGCTGCTATTTTTCACCGAACGACCCAATAATGGAATTTCGTAGAAAGATAGAAGCATTAGAAGACGCTTTTCGAGACCTTCCTGGCAAACTGGTAGTAGCTGGTGACTTCAATGCGAGAGCCTTGGAATGGAAGATGCCGACTCAAAACACAAGAGGGAGATTAATTATGGAAATGGTGTCCAGGCTGAGTATGGTCGTGGTGAACAGGGGCTCAACATCATCTTACCGCAGGCCAGGCTTCGGTGAGTCCATTCCCGATATAACTCTTGTATCGGAGACGTTGTCCATGATGACAAGGGATTGGAGGGTGATGGAGGAGTACACTGGAAGTGACCACAACTATATTACTTTCTGGCTGTCGGAGGAAAGCCCGGCCACTCAGAACTTAAGACGGAAAATACTCGGGTGGAATGTTTCGAAGTTGGATAGGAGGAAGCTATTGGAGTCACTAGGCAACAGCTTTACTGACGAAGTCAGCGCAGGACAGGCAGGGGTAGCAATGGGCCCTGAGGAAATAGGTACGGTTGTAAATTCGACCATGGGCGAAATCCGGCGAGCGTGCAATGCGTCGATGCCACTTCGAAAGTCACTACCGGGCAAACAGAGCACTTATTGGTGGACTGAGGAGATGGCGGAACTAAGACGAAGAGCTCTAGCATGCAGGCGTAGGGCACAGCGGTCAATTGGACGACCGGAAGCGTTGCTACTTGCCACCACCCACAAAAAGGCAAAAAAAGAACTGGGAATAGCTATAAAACGGAGGAAAAGGCAAATGTGGCAAACTTTATGCGAAGAAGTGGACCGGGACCCGTGGGGCCAGGGTTACAAAATAGTATCGGGTGGGCTGGGCCGCATGGGTCGCATGGGCCGCATGGGAATATTGTAGATTCACTGTTCCCAGCGCACGATGTAAGAGCAGAAAACAACCACACAGTCCATCAGGAAGATATCCCTTTGTTTACTGAAGAAGAACTACGAAACGCGAGTGGCAGAATGAAGAACCGAAAAGCCCCAGGCCCAGACAATATTCCAGTAGAAGTCCTAAAAGTAGTAGTGGAACGACACCCGTCAACATTACTGCGCATGTACAATGAATGCTTACTAGCGGGTGTCTTTCCGTCACCCTGGAAAGTGGCGCGACTTGCCCTAATTTCAAAGGGAAAGGGAGATCTTAACACACCATCAGCGAACAGACCTCTCTGCATGCTGGACACTGCGGGGAAACTTTTGGAAGGGCTGCTGAAACCTCGACTTAAGGCAGCTATACGAAGAGCAGGTGACTTCTCGAAAAACCAACATGGATTTCGCAGTGGCCACTCAACAATAAGTGCCATCTGCGAAATAATTAGCGCAGTAGATCGCGTAGAGGCCGCTTGTCATCGGGCTAGACCCATTGTGTTTTTGGTAGCGCTGGACGTTCGTAACGCCTTTAACTCAGCGAGATGGACAGACATACTGGATTCTCTTCAGTGACATTTTCAAATAGAGGAATACTTGCTGGCAATGGTACGGGATTACCTGAAAGATCGCCATTTGATCTATGAAACAAATCAGGGAACTGTACGCAAAACCATTACAGCTGGGGCAGCACAAGGATCCATGATGGTCTCTTATGCCTCGAAATGCCGGAAGATGTGCTCTTGGTGGGCTATGCTGATGATGTAGCCGCTGTCATCACGGCTAGAAATCCTCATCTCGCCCAAATTAAACTCAATCAAGTAATGAGAAGGGTCGAAGTCTGGATGGAAAGCCATGGTCCCCAGCTGGCGATCGCGAAAACTGAGATTGTCATGCTGACCAAGAGAAGAATACCAACCATTATACCCATGACGGTTGGATCTGAAGTACTTGAGACCAGGAAATCTGCTAAGTATCTTGGAGTGATATTGGACTCGAAGCTGGCTTAGGGGGAGCACATCCGAAAAGTATGCAATAGGGCGCTACTGTCTGTTATCTCGCTTGGGATACTCATGGCAAACGTTCGCGGTCCTAGTCCGAGTAAACGTAAGCTCCTTATGACGGTGGCTCATTCAATGCTGCTGTATGGTGCGGAGATATGGGCCACTGCGTTAAGGTTTGAAAAGTATCGAGCTAGGATGGTGAGCGTCCAGCGTAGGGGAGCGCTGCGAATTGCAAGCAGCTACAGAACAGTTTCAGGAAACGCCATGTTAGTGATAGCGGGAGTAATCCCAATTGATCTATTGGCGAACGAACGCAGGGAAGTGTTCCTGAACAGAACAGAAGTGGGAAGAGAAATTTCGGTTGCTCAAGCACGAGCGCGAACGCTTGAGCTTTGGGAGGAGCGCTGGGCTACGAGCTCGAAGGGAGCATGGACGATTAGGCTAATTCGCGCCTTAAAACCTTGGCTTAATCGCGACCACGGTGAAATAAACTTCTACCTGTGCCAGTTCCTATCGGGCCACGGCTACTTCAGGAAATACCTTCACAGAATGGGGAAAGTCAGGACGGAGTTCTGTAAATACTGTGCTAAGGAAAGTGATGACGCTTTGCATACCTTTTTCCATTGCGCCCGCTTCAGAAGAGAGCGACTCATGCTTTTCTCTGCAATTGGCCCTGTGACGCCGGAGTCAATCGTGGAGATGATGCTACAGTCAGAAGACGCCTGGTCAGCTGTGTCAGCAATTGTGGAGCTGGTATTGCGCTTAAAAAAAGAGGAAGGATGTCTCATAGACTCCTGAAAGCCTGACAGAACGGAAGTAAGCCAATGGGACACCTGATGGGTGGAAGTAGCACGGCCGAGTTGAAGTAATGCGAAAGCGGTTCCGGCTCGGACCTCCGTGGTCGGCGGGTGACGTTTTTTAGTGAGTAAGAATCTCACATAATTTTGTTTAGTTCGCAAGATACCTATTGAAGGTTTTTGACATCCGCTCCCAACAAAAAAAAAAAAAAAAAAGAAAAAAAAAAAACAAAATCCGGCAGAAGATTCGAGGCCCTGCTGATACAGCCTTCATATCTTATAATATATTCGACGATTGTTGGTCATCTATAAAGAAGTGTCTTTCGCTGCATAACGCAGATAAGAGAGACTTACATACACTTGAACACCAATTCAATCTCTTGCATCAAAGCAATATGAACCTCGATGAGTTTTACGCGCTTGTGAACCATTAGTTTTCACTAATCGTGAATAAAATCCGAACAGAAGACTAGTCTTCTGAAACGGTTGGAGTATTAATTAAGACTTACAGAAACAGGACTCTGAATGTTGACATCTCGAAGATGTAAATGATTCAGAGACCCAAAACTCTCCTAGAAGCGTATACAACGTGTATTGAAATTCAAAATCTCAACTACCGTAACACTATAATACACAAGCCAAGCAAAATCAATTCAGTCACAGCCCCCAAAATCAGTCTTTTTCTCAGAGTATTAAGCATATCGCACACTATTCCGACACGACACGTCACAACACGACACGACAAAAATCTGTCAGAATAAATTGTATGTAATTGTATGAACGCCCGCACACCTGACCAACACGTCACGACACGACAGGACAGCAAAAAAATTTTGTCGTTTGGGATGTTCAAATTCAATCCAATCCGACAAATGATGTACGTCGTTGTAGCGTGTCGTGTCGGTTAAGTGTGCGGGCTTTCATATAGCTTCATAGATTTTATGATAAGCATCAGTTTTATATTTAAAAAAAAATTACGAATTGGAAATGGATGAAGTAAATTTTTTTGGCCAGAAAATAGAAAGAGCTGTATGAAATAAGTTCAAAAAATTACAATAAATCACAAAAGAAGGAAAATATATGAGAATAACTTGCTGAGAAAATTGCAATTTTAATTTTTTTAAATGCTTGACATTGCACACTTTCCATTGTATAGATCATAATCCATTTTCTGAACAATTCAGGATAAGCATTAGTTGTCGTTAGGCAGTTTGATATTAAAGTAATATATCAAAATTGTAATGGTTGTAAAATTTTGGCCAGAAACTACTGGGTGGCGCAAAAGTTTCTGTCCTTAGTATTTCCTGTACAGCATTTAACACACTTGAAGCAACATAATGTATAATTAGTATGAATTATGCCCTCTTTCGTTTTCAACACAGTCTAAAATTCGTTTTCTGAAACATTCACATAAAATTGAATATTTACCATTATGCCATTATTTACCATGCGCTGAAGAATTCCAGTTTTTCAGGTTTTATAAAAAGTTTGAAATATTAATCCTGTTTCAATTTTGGTACCTGTTTTTACCGACCCTTAAACAACAACAGTCATTATTTTGGTATCACCACTGAATTAATTAAAGCTATGTAGGTTTAAGAAAAATAGAAGAGGGTTTCAAAATTTGGAAAGATAGCTTTTTCCCATTAATTTATTCGGGTTGATTTTTCATATCAAAGAGCAGAAACTTTTACGCCACTCTGTAGAAAGAATTGTATGAAATAAGCTCAAAAAGTTACGACAACACACAAAAGAAGACAAATAGATGGGAAGAAATTACAATTAATATCAGTTTTATAATTTTTTTAATTATTAACAATACACATTTTCCATTGCATGAAGTATAATGCATTTTCTGAATACTTTTCACAAACTGATGTGTCGGTCGGTTCGGTATAGTGTGCGTTGGTCTACCGACTGTCGTACGACATTTTTCTATGTCGTGTCGTGTCGTGACGGAATAGTGTGCGACAAGCTTAACAAGACCAATTCAGCAAGCTCTACCAAAACTGCCACCACGTCCTGCACCCAGGAATCTATCGCTGAACCCAAGAAATGAAGCATACCATCTACAACATAAACAACATCCACAGCCACCAGCCAGGCCCATGGCACAAAAACCCCCAGTACCTATGGAAGTCAATCTCTCCATTAAGACCAAAATAGTGAACTACATGAATCGGCCACAGGAAAGCCATCCAGTGGAACACCTCAGCAGAACGAATATCACTCAAACAAACAGCAACGCGTGAATGCCATTGAGACATCTGAGGATACCATAGAAGAGGATACTACGAACGAAGACTATGTAGCAGCCTACGAAGCAGAAATGCAAATGAATAATATAGAAGATATTGAAAGTCCGGATATGGAAGTAAATTTTATGAGGAATGCCCCTTTAGCATTTCATACATAAAAACTCTAGCGCACCTGAACCGCTAGAAACACTAATGTTCGAAGAACAGTAGAAGAATCGTGCAGGTTTTAAGTGCATATTCCACCACATGTGCTACTTATTACGGCCAAACTGTTTCAAATGCCACGTTTTACTTTCATCTTAAGAATGCATTATAACTCATATGGTGGAAGGTTTCAGATATTACCACTGGCATGAATTTCAACGTTTATGAGAGCAAAACACGGGTTAATTATATTCGTTATCAGTTGCTTATTTCACATAATTTTGAAAGCAGCATCTCATATAACATCAATGAAGAAAATGCTCAGTGCCTGCAGCACTGTAACTGAAGTGGGAGTTTGGGGCTGCGATCCGAAAAATTTGCAGAACTTTGCGAATTGTAACATCGGTTATTTACTTTCATTGTAAATGTTTCCGGTATGTATACTCACTGTAAGCATTTATTGATACAAAAGTAGCACAACCGACTCGTGCTGGCAACCTTTCGCCAGTAACAAAGCCAAGAATATATCAAATCTGCTTCACGTTGTTTAATAACATTCGAAATTATAGGAGTATAAAGAAATTAAGGGTTACCTGAAGCGAGTTTTTTCAAAGGATCGAAAGCTTAATATTTGCTGTTTATTGTCACTACAATATCATTACCATTTGAAAATTCTACGATAAAACCGCTTAATAAAGATATTGCAATTAAACACAAAACCAACAATAGCTGGCAACCCTATCGTGGCTTTCCAACCAAATTTGGCCTGAATAATGTTTATGACAGGTTTCATGAATTGTATGAAATTTGTATTGATTTCATGACTAAACTGGAAGTTATAGGGCAAAACGTTTTATTTTCCTGAGCGAATTTTCAAAACCAAAGACACAAAAATTACCATAGCTGGCAGCAGCAATCGAATTTTTAAACCAAATTTTCATCAAACAGAGTTTAATGTAAGGTTCAGCTACTGTGTCAATTTCATGAAAGTCTGGTAACTTATTCACATTTCATAGGGCAAAAAGCAGTTTTTTTTCTTTGTAATTTTTCAAGATGGCACCACTGGCACAGACTTGCCCACAATTCAAAATCGCTTCTATCAAATCTGGTCTTACTTAAGTCCAATGCATTCTGTAAATTTTAGCTGCATCTGATTATTGGTTCGTGAGTTCCCGTGAACAGCAGTTTTTGATGCTAAAAATATAGGTTAACTGGGAGAGGGTTACCGTTCTTGTCCGACATGAAATTTCCAAAGTTTTATTTTGAACGTGTAGATAAAACATAAGATTTATATACAGATTGGTTTTATTGTAAGAAACGGACATTTTTTTTGAATATTCGATGGTTTGAATGTTTTCACTTCCATTTTTTTTTTTCAAATTTAAGACACCACAATTATCATAGCTGGCAGCTGCAACCGAATTTTTCGACCAAATTTCTACCAAACGTGGCCTAAAATAAGATCCAGCAATTGTGTGAGTTTCGTCAAAATCGAACGATTCAATCAGAATTTATAGGGCTAAAAACAGTTATATTTTTTAGTGGTTTTTCAAGATGGCACCACTGGCACAGAATCGCCCGCGTTTCAAAATCACTTCTATCAAACCTGGTCCTATCTAAGGCCAATACATTCTGTGAATTTCAAATAATTCTGCTCATTGGATCGTGAGTTTCCGTGAACAGAAGTTTTTGATGCTAAAAATATAGGTAAATTGGGCAAGGGTTACCAGGCGTGCCCGTTATACCATATCTTTTTTTTTTTTTGGTTATGTAGATTTACATATGAGTGGCTTTTTTTTGAAGAAACGGCATTTTTTCAAGAGAGACGATGATTTGGAGGTTGTCACTTTCAGTTCCTGCTCTAGCTACAGGGTTGCCAGCACGCTCATCAAAAGCTACGCAAATCTACAACTAAATAATATCAATATGTCCTGAAAATTTCGTAACGATTAAATAGCTCTGTCAAAAGTTATCGAAATTTAAAAATTTTCAAATTTTCCCGTCCTCTTTTTAGGCACCCAGCGCACACATAGGGTTCAAAAATTCCAAAGCATTATCCGATTCATATGTAAAACCCGTTAGAAATTTATTTCGTTAACTTTATTTTTGCGAAAATCATTTGTGCACGAAATAATAGGTATATTAAAAATATCACTTAAATGGCCGCCGGCGCCAAAAGGTTAACAATAACTGAGATTTAAAGAGACCTGGACCTATTCTGCATATACACCAATGTATCCTGAAAGTTTCAGCTCAATCGGATGGCGCGTTCCCGAGATTATCTCACTGAAATTTTTTGATGATATATATATATATATATATATATATATATATATATATATATATATATATATATATATATATATATATATATATATATATATATATATATATATATATATATATATATATATATATATATATATATATATATATATATATATATATATATAT
>CANBKX010000052.1:0-24092 GCA_947369275.1 Nemotelus nigrinus
GAAAACAAAGAGTTTCCGCAAGAATCATTAACGAAATATTTATTCCTTTGGCATTGTTTACACAAACTCAAGCAAACAAAAAATCAAATAATCTTAGAAGAAAAAAATCAAAAAACCAAAATTCAACAATTCAATTAACTAAATTCAAGCACATAAATAAGATAAAATCAAAGAAATCAAATCAAATCAACTAAAGACTAATTTGGGTGGGGTTTTTTTTCATGCCCAACCCCGGCCGGAGTGGAGTTCGCATTGATCATACATTTTTCTTTCTTATTTTCTTTTTGTTTGAAATAAAAATGTGATCCAATTGTAGCGATAAAATAATAATACCAACAAAATAAAAAGAAATATAACAAAAAACCTATAATACCAAAATAATTGATCTGAAAAGATGTTAAAGTCGAATAAATAAATCAACTAAATATATTATCATGCAAAAGTAAGAAAAAGAAAGCAAAATTTAATGAAATTTTACAGTCTCCCACACGTTTAGTTTTTTGTTCTCAGTTCAATATTCATATTCATTTACTTAACGAAAATAAACTATTTATAATTAGTTGTATGGTTTGATTATTCACAAATTTGAAATTTATTCACAAAATTGGAACAAAAACGGCATTCAATTGCTCTCCGACACTCCTAGTCATAAATCTTTAATATCAGCCTTTGAATTTGAAACTTTCTCCTTGCCACAAGGCTTAAGGTATAAAATTAATATGTTACTTGGCAATTACTTATCTGGTTCCATACTCGTAGGTTAAATGATATGATGAGAATCGTCACCAAGGAAGCGTGTGTCTCGCCCCAAGAACACGTTAGCCTTGAAATTTGCTTCTGCTTAGGTGCGTTAGCGGTTTCCATACCATGAGCCCGCTCGAGGAATCACAGAAATTTTTCGTCCAGGCCAAATCAATTCACAACGTCTGCCAACGGCACCGCCTTCTGGTAAGCACACTGATCAGATTGCTTTCTTCTTTCTCCCAGCAGTCACTTCAATTTTCTAATATTTCACCCACTTTACTAAATTTTTCAAAGTTTCAAACAGTTTAATAATTTTTCACTATTGCACAGTAGTTTAATTATTTTTTATTACTTCAGACAGTTTCGTACTGGATTCTTTTCCAAAATTTCCCTCAAAATCTCCCCTTTTTCTGTTCAAATCAAATTTTATTTTAATTTTATAGCCACCACAAAAAAATCCGCTGAACTGCTTTCTTCCACTTCTCACCATCGAATCCCCTTTTTCTTTGTCGAAAAAAATTTTCACTGTACCGCTAGAGCGGTTTATTTTCAATTTCCCATTGCTTTCCATTTCGACGCAACTAGGGCATCCCCAAAGCATAAAGTACCGGAACCCGACACCAGGTTCGCTGTACTGCTGAATTGTCCACCGGTCAGTGGTGACTTTTTGAATGTTGACATTCATCTGTCAACATCACCGTCGTTTGACACTTCAAAGTGCTTCGAATTTAGTACGGGCTGCTAAGGTTGGAAGTGTGGCTGTATTGGATGGTATTGATCGACTGCACAAAAGTACAATAACAGTGCTCCAGAGACTGATTCATGACCGTGAACTTCAACTCTGCGACGGTAGTATACTTCTTCGACCTGATCGTTATGCGGAACTACTGAAAACTTCTTCAGCTAAAGAATTATGCGCAAAAGGCACTATGCCAATACACAAGTCATTCAAGTTAATTGCTCTGGCCGACCCGCCCAACGTAAACTCATCCACGAATTGGCTAACACCCGAAATATTGAGTTTGTTCCAGTTTCTTGAAATACGTCCATTACAGGCCAGCGAAGAAATGAAAATCATTAAGAAACTGTACAGCAACGTCGACAATAATATCCAAAAAGTAGTGAAATTATCTCATATTTTACGTGAATCAAGAGATCCGTTGATGAAAAGCTTATCAACCACATTATCGTCGCGGCAGTTGATTAAAATCGCTCGGCGAATGTCAATTTATCCGCCTGCTGCGAAAGATGAGAGCTCATTGAATTCGGTATATGAAATCATTCAGAACGCTTTTCTGGCAAAGTTTCTGCCGGCTTTGCCACGTGCTGTCTTGGTTAAAGCAGTGAAAACAGGTCATGTGCTTGTTATTGATGAAGCCGACAAAGCACCAGTTAACGTAACCTGTATTTTGAGAACGTTGGTCGAGAACGGCGAAATGACGCTATCAGATGGAAGAAAGATCATTCCTCATGGAGTTGAAGTTGACGGAGCAAGTGCTAGCAGCATAATTCAAACCCGTCCCGATTTTCGTATAACAGTGTTAGCTAATCGACCTGGTTTTCCTTTCTTGGGAAACGATTTCTTTGCATCGTTGGGTGACGTGTTTAGCTGCATTGCTATTGATAATCCATCGCCAAGCTCGGAAATATATTTACTCCAACAGTACGGTCCATCTGTACCAAACAAAACGCTTTCAACCCTAGTTAATGCATTTGGCGAGCTTAGGACGATGGCGGATGAAAGAATGCTCAACTACCCGTATTCGACTCGCGAAGTCGTTAATATTGTCAAGCATTTGGAAAAGTTCCCAAATGAGTCGATGTCCGAATTAGTTGGGAACGTTCTAGACTTCGATCGATTCTCCCCAGAAACTTTAGATCAAGTAACGCAAGTATTGATATACATGGCCTACCAATCGAATCGTATGATAAAAACAAATTATTCAGAGAGAAGAAAAAACGCGAGATCCAACTGACAGTTGAACGTAAAAGCGGTCTGGACGTTTCGAAACCGAAACACGGTAAAGTTGACCCCAACAATGATCCACATGTTGGTGGAAAACGCGGGCTGGTGGCACTGGCGGTTGTGATACTGCTGGTTTGGGTGGATAAGGTCTAAGCAATCGTGGGGACGACCCAGACCCTGAGAGGTCTCAAAATGCCGGGCACAACTCGCTGGCTTCCGACTATGAGCACCATCAGTCATCACGCTTTGATGTCTTTAGCGTGGTAACTTCCAAGCACCTTTCCTTTCTCGTCTACCAATTCGTAGATGACCTGTCCCACTTTACGCTTAATCGTTGCATTAATGAACTTTGGGGCGAGTTTAGCCACAAATCGGTCAACCGCACAGCTTAGTGAATGATTGCGTACCCAGACGTCTTGAACGATGGCAAAATCTTTTACGCGGCTTCTTAAATTATATCTTTGCGCACCCTTGTTGTATGCCTCAGTCATTTTGGTTTTGACCTGACAATGAATCTGACGTAACCGGTCACAATTTGGTACTGTCACAACCTCTCCATCCTCAAAAGCCTGTAAAGACTTCAAAAGCGCGTATTCAGAACCATGGTGGATAGGTTGGTACCCGAACATCAGGAAATGGGGCGAACAACCTGTGGACTCATGTACTACATTACGAAATGCGGCACATGACTCCGGCAGGTTAGCGTCCCAATTCCGATGGTCGTCCCCTATGTAGGCTCGAATAGCGGTTAGAATAGACTGGTTGGCTCTTTCGGAAGCATTAGCTTGGGGTGAATAGAAAGGGGTGTAGCAATGGTTCACCCCATATTGAGCGAGGAATTCCGAGAAGAGTTTAGACACAAATTGGACCCCATTGTCAGTATGGACGGTTTCAGGCACGCCAAAGGTCAAGAATGCGTATTCTTTTAAAAATTTCACCATCGACTCAGCTGTTGCCTTGGGTAGGGCCTTGAGCCTAATGAATTTGGTATAGTGATCGAGCACCACCAGCAACTGGGTGTTGCCTAGCTTTGAACGAGGATATGGGCCCATGAAGTCAATAAACAAGCGTTGCATTGGCCGATCAGTAATCCTGATAGCACCCATAGGTGGTCTCATTGAAGCATTCGTGGTCTTAACTTGCTTGCAAATAAAACAATTGTTGACATAGCCGGTGACATCTTGACGCAGCTTCGGCCAGTAATAATAGCGTCGCAAGACTTCTAGTGTTTTACGAATCCCACAATGTGACCCCAAAGGGCTGTCATGACTACGTGCCAGCAACACTTGTCTTCCTCCTTCAGGCACCCACACCTTTGCACTGGGAATATCTAAGTCAAGACCTCCGTGTGATCATAGATGAATATACACAACTCCGTTCTTCGTGTACAGGTTTTCGAACTGATCCGGATGTTGCTCAATCTGATGGACGAGATTCATGTAATCAAGATCCTGAAAGGCCTGTGATGGAATGTTCCCTAGCAATTGGTGATGCTCAGGAAGACAAACAACAGCACAATGAGGCCCCCCTTCAGAGTAGCGTGCTCGTGATAACGCGTCTGGTACGACATTTTGAGTGCCTGCTCGATGTTCGATGTTGAAATTGAACCCTTGTAATTTTAGGCTCCACCGTGCTAACCCCGACAGATCTCTCTGGCCCATTAACCATTTCAGACTGGCATGGTCTGTGATAATGGTGAAAGGCAGCCCCTCGACATATGCCCGAAACCTTTTGACACTCTGCACCGCAGCCAAGCATTCTAGTTCGGTAACGCTATAGTTACGCTGCGCAGCATTCAACTTCGATGACATAAAGGCGATGGGATGCTCTCCACCACCATCATCTTTCTGAAATAAAACACTGCCGATGCCGGTGGCACTTGCATCGCACTGAATATAAAAGTGCCGAGAGAAATCTGAGTTGTTACGAATTGGCAAACTACCGCCAATGCAACATAATTTAAGTTACACTCAGTGACATGCCCTGCGTGCTTCCCTTGCCAGCTAGCTCAGCTGCGTCGGCCGTGGGGTTTGGGCTGAGTGAAACTTCCTGCTTGAAGCGCGCTAACGTACACCAACATAGATCATACTAACCATGGGGGGGAAATAAACAAGAGTCATCTTTGTTGTCAAGGCGGACTGGATGGACCCCTCGTCCACTTATCTCTTACTCCATCATCGATATAAAACAAAAGACTGATTTCAAATATTGACAATTCATGTTATTTCAAAGAGAAAAAAAAGAATAATAGCAAAATCAAAATTCCAGAAGACAAAAATTTGTTCAAAAATTCAATCTAAAATAATAATTGTATAGATAAATAATATAAATATAATAAACAAGATAAATAAAATAAAAAAAAATAAAATTACTAAGAAGAACAAAAAATAAATTCAAACAATAATTACCAAAGAAAAAACTCACCGCTCCTGACGACGGTCGACCGTTGTTCCGGAATATGGTGTCTGGAAATTCAAGGTTTGTCAACATACATATGATCTTTCTTTGTTTTCTGTTTGTTTTTCTTTTATATCAATTCGAAAATTTATATTGTAGTCAACAAAAAATCAACTAATTCAAATTATTAACCTCAAAAGAGCTCCAAC
The DNA here is from genome assembly GCA_947369275.1 of Nemotelus nigrinus. Lineage (NCBI taxonomy): Eukaryota > Metazoa > Arthropoda > Insecta > Diptera > Stratiomyidae > Nemotelus > Nemotelus nigrinus. The sequence goes on from CANBKX010000052.1 coordinate 5,317, forward strand.
AAAAATTTTGCCAAAGTCAAAGCTTTAAAATGACTTTTCAAAAAAAAACAAATGTCGCAAAGTATATTTCCACGGTGCCTTCCTCATTGTTTATTGCCTTCAACCTCGTTCTCCGCTGATTTTTTTGTTTTTTTATATATCCAATAACCACCACAGTTAATTTACGATTTAGTAGAGTTTGTGATTCCAGGAACTAGGAACATTCTATCGCAACAACCCAGTCGGTCCTCATAAGAATGTTGCGATCGGTCAATTTCGAACCAAAATTGACTCAGTTCTCAACAGCGAACAGTATCAAATTGGTATTTTTGTAGCGGTTTTTCCCCGATTCAAGAGCTACCAGTTCTGAAGCGGCACGTTTCAGATCGATGTACACTGGCGATTACTTATTTTAATCCATGCACTTAAGTTACTTCAACATGAGAGAAGAAGAAAACGACTGAACAATTACTTGCTTAAGAGCTCACACTTGCAATAGCAAAGAATACAACAACAAAAGTCCAGTTAGTTCGAATTCATTGCTAACTATCTGCTCAACACAATAGATAAATATTCACTTCGATGACCACTGAAGTTTCCTTCAGAGTTCGTATGCGAAACTTTTTTCAAAAGTCCAAGCAGCAATCGATTTGAAATAAATTCCAAATATCACAAAATATTTATTTTCTTTTTCTTTTCTTTTTCACACAACGATATATCTATCTAATCCACACACATTTATTCCAGTTTCGTTTCCAGTGAATTATGTTTTTTTAAAATTACGAGTTTTTAATTTAATTTTTCTTTTGTTCACTAAATTTCAATTGATATCTGTCGTCGATTTCTCTATCGCGTTTCGCGCTATTGCTTTAGTTCCTCAGAACACTTCATGCACTCCTTTTTTTTTCAGATCAAAGAATTCAGTATAAACTTAAACTGGTTTAGAATTATCTCGGTTTCCGTCAAATTAAGCTTCGGTCACCATTTATTAAACACTGGCCATAGAACGGATACCTCAGGGAAACTTCGACTGACTACAAAATTAGCGGTTTTTCTTCTAAAATCTATTGATTGATCAACGCACTCTCAGGAACGAAGATCTAATGAAGTGTTTATAAACTTCTCTGTTGATTCTGATAGTTAGTTTAAAATCCACACTATATTTCGCAGACCACTAATAAAACACTATCAAATCCACTGTTCCTCACAATAAGAATTTATGATGTTTTTAAATAAATCTAATCAATCGCAACGCTCAAATCAAAAATCCGTTGGCGCCATCCCCTACTTTGCATCACCTTTTTTTTTCGTTATCAGCTGCATGCAGCGCTGACCGGTCGGAACATTGACCTCCAGTGCATTCGATTTCGATGCAGTCATACAGCGGTTAAGAGCCGAATATTACCGCGTGATGCATGTACATACTCAGCTCCAACCACCGTACGACGCACCAAAAGCGAATGCACTGCATCGAATGGATGTAGGAGCGAAATCGATATGATTTTCGCAACGAGAAAAAAATTGACGATGAAGTGGATTTTTTTGTGTGCGTGCAACAGAGTTGATCAACACAGGTGCAGACACTAAAAGTTCCTTCGTCCGATCGAAAGCCTTATTAGCAGCCTCAGTCCATACGAACCTTCTTTTACCTTTCAGCAGATCCGTCATAGGTGATGTAATAGCTGCAAAATTTAGGATGAAACGTCTATACCACCCAGCCATCCCCATGAATCTCCTCACGTCCTTTACCGTTTTGGGTCGTGGATATGCTATGATGCCGGAAACCTTTTCAGGATCCGTCTTATCACATAACCTAGGTATCGAATTTCTTTTTGGACGAATTTGCTCTTCTCAACATTGATGGTCAAATTCGCCTGCTGTAATAAATTGGCCACAATAGACAGCAATTTGAGATGGTCATCAAATGTTGGACTTGTTATCAGCAAATCGTCCAAATAAACGAATACCTGGTCATGCAACTCGTGAGGGATGACCTTATGCATCAATCGACACATAGTCTGTGGACCATTGCACAATCCAAAAGGCATGACAGTGAAGTGATACAAAGGACGTCCAGGTACTGTAAACGCTGTCTTTTCCCGCGATTTTGCATCCAAAGGAATCTGCCAAAAGGCATCTTTCAGGTCCAGACTGGTTATAAAGCGTGTGGACTGCAGACATGCTAACAGGCCATCGATCAACGGCAAAGGGTACGCATCCTTGACAGTTACCTCGTTTAATCGTCTTGCATCCAAACATAAACGTACTTTACCCGGTTTCCGAACAATGGTGACAGGTGAGCTCCAGGAACTCCTACTTTCCTCAATAACCCCTAAAGACAACATGCGGTCTAGCTCGTCATACATCAACTTCTGAATGACAGGTGACACGGCATAATGTTGCTGTTTAATAGGCTGGGCATCACCAGTGTCGATGGTATGAGACAATAAGTTGGTTCTGCCTAAACCTAATTTGTTAAAAGAAGGGAATTGATGTGTGACTTCATCCAGCCTCCGCTGATCTTCAGGAGTTAATTGATGAAAGCCAGAGTTCATGTCCGGGACTTCAATAGCAGAGCACTGAGGTGCAATCCTTAATGCATCCCAGAAGTCTATACCAAGATAGACTGGGTTGGTTAGACTGGGGCATAACAGGAAGCGTATTAGTTTACTTTTGTTTTTAAACCGCACCAGGGTACTAACATATCCAAGTACTGGAGCTCTTTGACCGGAAGCTGTGTGAACTACTGTTTGCATGCTGTGAACGTACAAACCGAGCTCAGCAACCAGGTCTAAAGCACCTGCACCCAAAATGCAAACACTGGCTCCACTATCGGGTAACCCAACGAGCCTACGACCTTTAATAAAAATTTCGGCAAAGGGTCGGTTATCACCAGACATGGTCACAATGGAACTGACACACGCTTTCTTCAAGAAACGCCTCAGGGTAAAATACCTCCATGAACGATTGAAACGCTCAGAGGAACGCCTACGATCTCCGGAGATAGTAGAAGAGGTTGAACCATCATTTGCAAGCGTTGAATGAAAGGTCTTAGCTAGGGTACAGCTCTGACAGGAAATCATTGTCGCCGGCGTAGCTCGGGATCCACATTCGTAGCTACGTCTGACATCTCGGGTCTGGAGGAAGGAGTGTTTGGAGGAATACGCAACATCCCTGCTGAAAGCGTATTCCTGCCTGAGTTTCCCGACTGAAAATTTGGGCATTTGGGCGTCAGAGTCCCTTCTCGACCACAACCAAAGCAGAAGAGTCACTGGATAGGTTTCGAGCAATCCATGAAACCATGCCCTAAGTCGAGGCAATTCCAACATACTCTGTAGTTTCTACTACCTTCCGCTCCGCGATCCCTATTGAGCATATCATTAGAGACTGTTTTCACGGCGTGTAGTTCTTGTCTGGAAGTGAGGGAGCCTCTATACTCTTCAGGATGTTGAAATACTGGCGTCCTTAGATCAGAAGACATATCATCTTCGTACAGCTGACAAGATCGTTTCTCGTAAACACTACGTGGCTGACTGCTGAACGGAAGCCAACGGGAATTCTCCGATGAAACATTGTACGGACTTGCTTTCATCGCCTGAATTTCCTCTTGATAGGAAACATCTGCAGCTGACGGTCTAAGATCACGTATCGAGTGTCGAACCGGGAAAAGAAATGTGGCTGCTTGATCAGTAATACCCTAATCTCTCCCGAACTCAAGTTCATGCACCTGGCGCGCTCGACGATTCGGCTCTCGATCACCTTTCACTCTCAACAGTCTCCACTCTGATTCTATCAAACAGCAGCGTCTAACTAATTCTCGGGTTGTTTGGAATTCTACACCAGCCAAGTGAATTCGAAGTGCTGGGGACATATTCCGAAGAACTACACACTGAAAATCAAGATCCATTAAAGGGGTATTCAATTGTAAGGAAATACTCTCAAGGGCATCAAAGAAATCCTGAAATCGTTCTTCTGGATTTTGCAATCTACCATCTAACATTCTCCGCACGTCCACATCGGATCTAAAAGAGCTGAACCGTTCCAGAAATTCTACCCGTAACCTACTCCATAAAAGCGGATAATTCAATTCCCGGAAACGCCAGTACCAATCTGCGGCCTGTCCTCGCAGAAGCAGGTGAAAGTCTATAGCCAGGGTGGCTAGAGGAACATGGTAATCTTCCGCCAAGGACAAAACACGAAACATAAACTGTCTCGCGGTCAAACCTGAAGTCGAATCATCGAAAATCAGGTTCCATTTAGTTATAGGGACTTTGATTGACGATCGCTCACACATCTCTGCTTGCGCCTGAAAAGTGACTCTCGGTGGGTCATTACTGATCGAAGTATTCGGACGAGACGCTTGCTCCTGGTACATGAAAGAACTTTCTTCGTGAGGAATTCGTCTTCTTGATGACTCAGTGGCTGAACTGTGTGTTACCGTCTGACCAGTAGGAGACGAATTCGTTCCCATTGTCTCTGTGATTCTCGTGCCTTGAGCAGCCGAAGGGGATAGGCTCAAGCGTTCCAATTGGTGCTGGAAAGGCGTGTAGCTAGGGTCCCAACTATTTGTTCTGCGACGCATGTTCAAATAAAGTATATAGTTTCTTATCCAAACCAAATCAATACAAAATTAAGTATATTTTTTTCCAGATAAGTTTGAGCAGCAACCGAAAGAATTCACAATCAAAAGAAAAACCTTCAAATTCTTTTCAATATCATTCAATGATAACGCAGTTATGTGCAGCCAAAATAATAACATACACTAGTGATGTATTAGCAAAACGAAAGTTCTTCGAATTTGATGAGTATAATTTCCAATTCATAAAAAAACATAATGATTCTTACGAATCCTCTTCGTGACAGGAAATAAAGACAGGAAGGGAAAAGGTATAAAATTTAACACTAAATGATGAAATGGGACTGGGGAAATCAGGAGGTTACAGATCTCTTAAAGTTTTCTTGAAAGGACCCCATGAACATCTGTCCCGAGTCCTGCTCAAAATAATTCAAATGATTGAACAACATCTTACAGATGGACAAGGATCACGACCAGCTCATGGGTCCCCTCAGTGAACACTTTCCTCCAGTTGCTCAAATTCAAGTTAATTTTTTTACAAGATTAATTCTATTGGCTAGAAGATAATGCGCAGTTTTATTTAGTTTATCCGGAGGTAATCCTACAACCACAAGAGTCTGGTCAGCAATTAAAGAGACAAGCTCTGTTAGACACATAAAACGAAGACAATAGCACGAGATGGGCGCCAATGCTGCATTGACGACCGCTCGATAAGATGATGATAGAAAATTGAAAATGTCAGGTATATAACTGCAACCATAGCCAAAGAAAACAAAAAAATATGGCTGAGGCAACAAGATGCTCCTATAAAACATTTGCCACCCTACCCGAAAGCACATCTGCCAAAAGAAAAGTATATAAAAAGAAAGCCAAAACAAGTTTGGGCGCCATTTGTTGCGACTGACTAAACTCTGTCGAGCCGTCGTCAGTGCAGCATATATTTAATTAGAGATCTTCCTTCCCTTGCCCGGCGTGCCTTTTCCCAGCTGACTAGCTCAGCCTGGCGTGGGTTGGCGGGCGGAAGATCTCTACGTGCTATGGCAAGCAGACAATACAACACTCACCACATTTCACAATTTTACATCAGAAACGAAAGGAAAATAAAAAGTTTCCGCAAGAATCATTAACGAAATATTTATTCCTTTGGCATTGTTTACACAAAAAAACTCAAGCAAAGAATAAATCAAATATTCTAAGAAGAAAAAAATTAAAAAAAAAACCAAATTCAACTATTCAATTAACTAAATTCAAGCACATAAATAAGATAAAATCAAAGAAATCAAATCAAATCAACTAAAGACTAATTTGGGTGGGGTTTTTTTTCATGCCCAACCCCAGCCGGAGTGGAGTTCACATTGATCATACATTTTTCTTTCTTATTTTCTAAGAAAAAGAAAGCAAAATTTAATGAAATTTTACATTCTCCCACACGTTTAGTTTTTTTTCTCAGTTCAATATTCATATTCATTTACTTAACGAAAATAAACTATTTATAATTAGTTGTATGGTTTGATTATTCACAAATTTGAAATTTATTCACAAAATTGGAACAAAAACGGCATTCAATTGCTCTCCGACACTCCTAGTCATAAATCTTTAATATCAGCCTTTGAATTTGAAACTTTCTCCTTGCCACAAGGCTTAAGGTATAAAATTAATATGTTACTTGGCAATTACTTATCTGGTTCCATACTCGTAGGTTAAATGATATGATGAGAATCGTCACCAAGGAAGCTGGTGTCTCGCCCCAAGAACACGTTAGCCTTGAAATTTGCTTCTGCTTAGGTGCGTTAGCGGCTTCCATACCATGAGCCGGCTCGAGGAATCACAGAAATTTTTCGTCCAGGCCAAATCAATTCACAACGTCTGCCAACGGCACCGCCTCCTGGTAAGCACACTGATCAGATTGTTTTCTTCTTTCTCCCAGCAGCCACTTCAATTTTCTAATATTTCACCCACTTTACTAAATTTTTTCAAAGTTTCAAACAGTTTAATAATTTTTCACTATTGCACAGTAGTTTAATTATTTTTTATTACTTCAAACAGTTTTGTACTGGATTCTTTTCCAAAATTTCCCTCAAAATCTCCCCTTTTTCTGTTCAAATCAAATTTTATTTTAATTTTATAGCCACCACAAAAAAATCCGCTGAACTGCTTTCTTCCACTTCTCACCATCAAATCCCCTTTTTCTTTGTCGAGAAAAATTTTCACTGTACCGCTAGAGTGGTTTATTTCCAATTTCCCATTGCTTTCCATTTCGACGCAACTAGAGCATCCCCAAAGCATAAAGTACCGGAACCCGACACCAGGTTCGCTGTACTGCTGAATTGTCCACCGGTCAGTGGTGACTTTTTGAATGTTTACATTCATCTGTCAACATCACCGTCGTGTGACACTTCAAAGTGCTTCGAATTTAGTACGGGCTGCTAAGGTTGGAAGTGTGGCTGTATTGGATGGTATTGATCGACTGCACAAAAGTACAATAACAGTGCTCCAGAGACTGATTCATGACCGTGAACTTCAACTCTGCGACGGTAGTATACTTCTTCAACCGGATCGTTATGCGAAACTACTGAAAACTTCTTCAGCTAAAGAATTATGCGCAAAAGGCACTATGCCAATACACAAGTCATTCAAGTTAATTGCTCTGGCCGACCCGCCCAACGTAAATTCATCCACGAATTGGCTAACACCCGAAATATTGAGTTTGTTCCAGTTTCTTGAAATACGTCCATTACAGGCCAGCGAAGAAATGAAAATCATTAAGAAACTGTACAGCAACGTCGACAATAATATCCAAAAAGGAGTGAAATTATCTCATATTTTACGTGAATCAAGAGATCCGTTGATGAAAAGCTTATCAACCACATTATCGTCGCGGCAGTTGATTAAAATCGCTCGGCAAATGTCAATTTATCCGCCTGCTGCGAAAGATGAGAGCTCATTGAATTCGGTTTATGAAATCATTCAGAACGCTTTTCTGGCAAAGTTTCTGCCGGCTTTGCCACGTGCTGTCTTGGTTAAAGCAGTGAAAACAGGTCATGTGCTTGTTATTGATGAAGCCGACAAAGCACCAGTTAACATAACCTGTATTTTGAGAACGTTGGTCGAGAACGGCGAAATGACGCTATCAGATGGAAGAAAGATCATTCCTCATGGAGTTGAAGTTGACGGAGCAAGTGCTAGCAGCATAATTCAAACCCGTCCCGATTTTCGTATAACAGTGTTAGCTAATCGACCTGGTTTTCCTTTCTTGGGAAACGATTTCTTTGCATCGTTGGGTGACGTGTTCAGCTGCATTGCTATTGATAATCCATCGCCAAGCTCGGAAATATATTTACTCCAACAGTACGTTCCATCTGTACCAAACAAAACGCTTTCAACCCTAGTTAATGCATTTGGCGAGCTTAGGACGATGGCAGATGAAGGTATGCTCAACTATCCGTATTCGACTCGCGAAGTCGTTAATATTGTCAAGCATTTGGAAAAGTTTCCAAATGAGTCGATGTCCGAATTAGTTGGGAACGTTCTAGACTTCGATCGATTCTCCCCAGAAGCTTAAGATCAAGTAACGCAAGTATTGATATACATGGCCTGCCAATCGAATCGTATGATAAAAACGAATTATTCAGAGAGAAGAAAAAACGCAAGATCCAACTGACAGTTGAACGTAAAAGCGGTCTGGACGTTTCGAAACCGAAACACGGTAAAGTTGACCCCAACTATGATCCACATGTTGGTGGAAATACGTGGGCTGGTGGCACTGGCGGTCGTGATACTGCTGGTTTGGGTGGATAAGGTCTCAACAATCGTGGGGACGACCCAGACCCTGAGAGGTCTCAAAATGCTGGGCACAACTCGCTGGCTTCCGACTGTGAGCACCATCAGTCATCACGCTTTGATGTTTTTAGCGTGATAATTTCCAAGCACCATTCCTTTCTCGTCTACCAACTCGTAGATGACCTGTCCCACTTTACGCTTAATCGTTGCTTTAATGAACTTTGGGGCGAGTTTAGCCGCAAATCGGTCAACCGCACAGCTTAGTGAATGATTGCGTACCCAGACGTCTTGAACGATGGCAAAATCTTTTACACGGCTTCTTAAATTGTATCTTTGCGCACCCTTGTTGTATGCCTCAGTCATTTTGGTTTTGACCTGACAATGAATCTGACGTAACTGGTCACAATTTGGTACTGTCACAACCTGTCGATCCTCAAAAGCCTGTAAAGACTTCAAAAGCGCGTATTCAGAACCATGGTGGATAGGTTGGTACCCGAACATCAGGAAATGGGGGCGAACAACCTGTGGACTCATGTACTACATTACGAAATGCGGCACATGACTCCGGCAGGTTAGCGTACCAATTCCGATGGTCGTCCCCTATGTAGGCTCGAATAGCGGTTAGAATAGACTGGTTGGCTCTTTCGGAAGCATTAGCTTGGGGTGAATAGAAAGGGGTGTAGCAATGGTTCACCCCATATTGAGCCAGGAATTCCGAGAAGAGTTTAGACACAAATTGGACCCCATTGTCAGTATGGACGGTTTCAGGCACGCCAAAGGTCAAGAATGCGTATTCTTTTCAAAATTTCACCATCGACTCAGCTGTTGCCTTGGGTAGGGCCTTGAGCCTAATGAATTTGGTATAGTGATCGAGCACCACCAGCAACTGGGTGTTACCTAGCTTTGAACGAGGATATGGGCCCATGAAGTCAATAAACAAGCGTTGCATTGGCCGATCAGTAATCCTGATAGCACCCATAAATGGTCTCATTGTAGCATTTGTGGCCTTAACTTGCTTGCAAATAAAACAATTGTTGACATAGCCGGTGACATCTTGACGCAGCTTCGGCCAGTAATAATAGCGTCGCAAGACTTCTAGTGTTTTACGAATCCCACAATGTGACCCCAAAGGGCTGTCATGACTACGTGCCAGCAACACTTGTCTTCCTCCTTCAGGCACCCACACCTTTGCACTGGGAATATCTAAGTCAAGACCTCCGTGTGATCCTAGATGAATATACACAACTCCGTTCTTCGTGTACAGGTTTTCGAACTGATCCGGATGTTGCTCAATCTGATGGACGAGATTCATGTAATCAAGATCCTGAAAGGCCTGTGATGGAATGTTCCCTAGCAATTGGTGATGCTCAGGAAGACAAACAACAGCACAATGAGGCCCCCCTTCAGAGTAGCGTGCTCGTGATAACGCGTCTGGTACGACATTTTGAGTGCCTGCTCGATGTTCGATGTTGAAATTGAACCCTTGTAATTTTAGGCTCCACCGTGCTAACCTCCCCGACAGATCTCTCTGGCCCATTAACCATTTCAGACTGGCATGGTCTGTGATAATGGTGAAAGGCAGCCCCTCGACATATGCCCGAAACCTTTTGACACTCTGCACCGCAGCCAAGCATTCTAGTTCGGTAACGCTATAGTTACGCTGCGCAGCATTCAACTTCGATGATATAAAGGCGATGGGATGCTCTCCACCATCATCATCTTTCTGAAATAAAACACTGCCAATGCCGGTGGCACTTGCATCGCACTGAATATAAAAGTGCCGAGAGAAATCTGGGTTGATCAACACAGGTGCGGACACTAAAAGTTCCTTCGTCCGATCGAAAGCCTTATAGGCAGCCTCAGTCCATACGAACCTTCTTTTACCTTTCAGTAGATCCGTCATAGGTGATGTTATAGCTGCAAAATTTAGGATGAAACGTCTATACCACCCAGCCATCCCCATGAATCTCCTCACGTCCTTTACCGTTTTGGGTCGTGGATATGCTATGATGCCGGAAACCTTTTCAGGATCCGTCTTTAGGACACCATCACTTATCACATAACCTAGGTATCGAATTTCTTTTTGGACGAATTTGCTCTTCTCAACATTGATGGTCAAATTCGCCTGCTGTAATAAATTGGCCACAATAGACAGCAATTTGAGATTGTCATCAAATGTTGGACTTGTTATCAGCAAATCATCCAAATAAACGAATACCTGGTCATAAAACTCGTGAGGGATGACCTTATGCATCAATCGACATAGTCTGTGGAGCATTGCACAATCCAAAATGCATGACAGTGAAGTGATACAAAGGACGTCCAGGTACTGTAAACGCTGTCTTTTCCCGCGATTTTGCATCCAAAGGAATCTGCCAACAGGCATCTTTCATTTCCAGACTGGTTATAAAGCGTGTGGACTGCAGACGTGCTAACAGGCCATCGATCAACGGCAAAGGGTACGCATCCTTGACAGTTACCTCGTTTAATCGTCTTGCATCCAAACATAAACGTACTTTACCCGGTTTCCGAACAATGGTGACAGGTGAGCTCCAGGAACTCCTACTTTCCTCAATAACCCCTAAAGACAACATGCGGTCTAGCTCGTCATACATCAACTTCTGAACGACAGGTGACACGGCATAATGTCGCTGTTTAATAGGCTGGGCATCACCAGTGTCGATGGTATGACACAATAAGTTGGTTCTGCCTAAACCTAATTTCAAAAGACAGAAGCCCCGGGTGACCGTCACTCAGAGGGAGAAAGGGGTGGGTCGATCTTTATTCAAAGCAAATCCGTAATTATTTTTGGGCGCCACTCGCTTCGCACTGAAAAAAACTTCCGAACAAATGTTGCCCCGAAGCGAGAAGAAAGCGTCTCTTCGGTTTAAGCCCACTGATATCCGGACTTCCGCACTTAGTCTATTTCATCGTAACTCTTACAAGGAAAAGAAACAAATCGAACTATACGAATGGAAAGTAAAGGTTTAAAAAACCGGACACAACTACTATTATTATTTCTGTTTCGCTAATATCGACTTACAAGTTCACTCGCGTTTTAGCAGGATACCAAAATTTTGGTAAAATCTCTTAACTGGTCGTAGTGACCGAAAAAAAAAAACAGTTTAAAGATCATACAATGAAAATTCAACAAAACAAAAATAAATGGATTATGGCTACAGCACCTGTGAACAATCCCGCGCTGGGGCCCTTTTCAACGTCGTGCGCCGCCTTCTTGTCGAAATCCGCCGTCGTTTTTCAAAAAAATGCAATCGCACTCGGATGCTGTTGTAAGACGTTCCTAGGTTGCTCCGTCGAAATTCTACACCACGGTCGTTTCACCACTAGCCGCAATGAAGTCGTTCTTCGCTCGTTCAGCAATAGACCTGCTTGTTCTGCGCTCGATAACTGCCTTTCTCATTCAATTCATCTCAATCGAACAGCTTCCTCGATTCCACAAAAATCCTCCAAATAGAGCAAACCAGAAGAAAAATTCGTCAATTTAAATTTAGCTGCAATCACTTCTAAAAACATCCGGCTGCTTACCCTGTCGATTCAAAAGAGAGCGATTCTTTTCTTTCTTTGATCGCAGGAAAATTTTTCACGTACCGGGACTTTGCCGAAACCGCTTGAACCACTCTAACTGGTTCAATTTCACTCGAAATGTCATTTAACTCAAATTCCCTACTTTGGGACAGATGACTTTCCCCTGAGCCGAAATCATCTGGCAACCGTCAGTTGACATTTCGTACGTCAACTTGTGTATCCATCAACATCGAGTAATGTTTCTGGTTTTGTGGTGCTATTTTGTGGAGCTGGCGGCACGGCCATTTGGCGTGGACTTTTACACCCTGAGGGCAATCGACGGTCACGCTCGAGGCGGATAATTAGGTCCAAGGTATGTAGCTATCTGTTCAGTGTTATCAATCCGAATTCCATCGGGTGGCAAATTGCCCGTGGCCTCATCCGTTCGCGCAAGTGTCGACAACAACGTATCGATATGCTAATATCGCACCCTCGTTACCCCTTTGAGGGCTCCCGCGTTCCTCCGACTTCCATATATGACTCGCGATGATCTCCCATGTAACCCCGTACCATATCAGTCATTCGAGTGCTCGCTTGACTGCTGAATGTGGGTCAAACGTTGACCTAGGGCAGTTATTGACTATAGGAATATCTTGAACAATGCGCTGCCCTGAGGTTCGTGGACGTGCGTCGGAATCTGGACATTCCGATCCTCCCTCCTTCCCTCCTAGGCCGTCTTTAGCATTGGCGATAATTTCGGTGTTTTCGGTCAGGTATTTGCAGATCGTTTTTATTTTTCTTTCCTATACTTGCTGAACATTGCGCGTCAAGAATGTTTTAGTTTGTAGGCAATAGCGTTCGAACATCGTTTGGCTCAGTAGGTCGCTGTGTATTGGTGTAATGCCTATTTCGGTGATCTTAAGTCTATTTGCTATTTACAACGTTTCCCTTACTTATACCTAACTTTTATATGCAATTCCTTATGCCTAACTTATATATGCAATTCCTTATGCCTAACTCACGTAAGTTACGCGACAATCTCCATCTTTCTCCCTATTGGAGAAAGGTGGAGATCCTTTTTTTTTGTTTTTTTTCTATTATTGCTCCCGGAACTCAAGTTGCCGTGACACCCCCCTCTTCTCAGAGAATTACGTAGAAATTCTCGACTTTACTTCTTTACCGGATTTAACGCCGCACTAAGTTTCGATCCATATACGATCCACATGCCTTCATATCTTGAATTCACGAACGGCTTAATTCTTGCTTGAATTTTGGTTTGTTCTGCAACTCAATCAACTGAAAGACAAACATAGACACTCATACGCCACTCATCCACGCGATCACTATGGTGCGTTGCCTACTTTCTAAGCAAAAACACAAAAATGTCAACTATATTACTTCCTAATGCATGATTGTATGTATTGCATGTATTGATTCTAGGTGTCGTCTATTAGCTAGTATGGTGTTGGTGTATCTGTACTTATTCTATGAGAAACTAATGCGTATTGAACTCGTTTTTAGGACACTATGACTACTTTGAATATCTTATGGGGAAAAGAATGAATAAACAATTAACAAAAAAAAAACAAAAAGGAAAAGGGAAGAAAAAAAAAGGAAAGGAAAAAAAATAAAAAGCCCAAACGGAAACATCACCAAGCTATCGGTAATTCTTTCATTTTTATTTAAAATAAACTTTCATTAAAACTAATCCTAGAATATATTATGAGATATGACACTAACCCTCGACTCATATACAATATAACCCACCACCAAAAACTTGCTAACCATTCAACTCATTATTTGTAACTTATGTACCTTTCTCTGGCTAACTTAGATATTACTTCCCATCACCACAGAAACATATCCCGCCACCACTGATACTTGTCACTATGCTTATGATGACTAAATCCCTGAAAATTAATCCCTTCACGGACGTTAGCGCTAAAAGTTTATCAAGATTTAACTCACTTTTCCCCGCATCATGTGTTAGGTTCCCCACCATTCTCCCTGTTATATCCGCGCTAATCACACGAATGGTTTTCAGTCCCTATGTACCGCTTGAGATCTTTCGCGTTCCAAATTCCTGCGCCTTTACACTTCATATCAACTAGCTCATAAGTCCACGACGACACCTTTTTTTGTATCGCGAAAGGCCCAACGAACGCCGGGGCAAGTTTTGCTGTAAAGCTCTTACTAGCATCAGACAGAGCATAGTTCTTCCGCCATACCCAGTCGCCCACGTTTAAGGTTTCCGGCCTTCGACGCATATCATACCGTTTTTTATTAGACACCGAGGCTTCTTTCATCTTCTCGACCACTTCCTCACGGATTCTCTCTAGATCCTTCGCATTTCTCATCGGTGAGAAGTCTGCCTGACTATTGCCGGGTGGTTCCACACTTTCCCGGAAACTGACCATTTCCCGACCGAAATTCAGGAAGTACGGAGAAAAACCTGTAACCTCATGTTTATAAGTACGCAGGGCACATACGATTTTGGGTAGATATTGGTCCCACGTCCGATGATTACTAGAAGCGTAGCATACACTTTATATCCTGATTCCTCCTTTCCGCTGGGTTAGCCTGTGGATGATATAAAGCGGTATAACTCACTCGTGCCCCATACTCTTCTACTTCACTCCGAAATTGCTTGCCGTAGAATTGCACCCCGTTATCGCATACGACGATTTTCGGTACCCCATAGACTAAAAACACATTCTCCTCGAGTAAACGGAAAACAGCAGAAGCCGTCGCTGTTCGTACTGGCAATATCACAGTATACTTAGTCACGTAGTCTAAGATTGTCAGTATATATGAATACCCTCGCGACGAGCGTGGTAGCGGTCCTATCAGGTCTACACAGATCATCTCCCGCGGGACTTTCGCTTCCCCCGCCCGAGTTGACATTAAACCAATAGGAGCTTTTCGTTCCACTTTGCATGTCTGGCACACCTTACACCTTCTTACATATTCCCGGATATCCATATTCATCCGCGGCCAGTAGTAGGTCTGCGTAATACGAGCTATCGTTCGTTTCGCTCCCATATGGCCTGCTTTTGGGTCATCGTGATAACGCTCCAGTATTGCTGGTCTCTCACCTTTGCTGACAACTCGCTTCCAGACTTGAGCAGTCCCACCGCCGGTCGCTCGAACTGTGAGCCGCTTCCACAATGTATCACCGATCACCTTCCAGTCCGAAAACCTATCTGGGTTTTTTTCAACCTTGTCCAACATGCTTTTATACCAACGCTCCGTGACTTGGGGCGTGGATACGTCGCCTACGTCTATCATTGCCCGCGAAAGCGCGTCCGGAACCAGATTTTCTTTTCCCTTTCTATGGACCACCTCGAAATCAAATTGTTGCAACCGCACTGCCCATCTAGCTAACCTACCCGTCGGGTCTTTCAATCTGTTCAGCCAGACCAGCGAATGATGGTCAGTGATTACAACAAAATGAGTCCCTTCGATGTAGGGTCGGAGCTTTTCGATGGCCCATAGAACTCCCAGACACTCTTTCTCCGTTGCGGAATACTTCCTCTCTTGTTGTGACAACGCTCGGCTGAGATAACACACGACCTTCTCTCCGGTCGGGTGTGCCTGACTCAGCACAGCCCCTATACCAACATCGGAGGCATCAGTCTGCACCTTGAACGGAAGTTCGAAGTTCGGACAAGATAGTACGGGTACAGTTGTAAGTTTTTGTTTGCAGAACACAAACGCGGATACCATTCCTCAGTCCATACAAACTTATGACCCTTCTTGATCAAGTCGGTCAACGGCGCCACCATTGTTGCGTGATCTGGGATGAAGCGTCTGTACCAGGACACCATGTCCAAGAGCTGCCTCACTTGCTTGACCGAGGTAGGACGGGGAAACTCGCTTAGTGCCCTTACCTTCTCGGGATCTACGTGCAGTCCCTCCACATCAACCAAGTAGCCCAGATACTTAAGCTGTGCCCTACAGAACTGGCATTTCTCCCTTGAAACCCGTAAACCAGCTTCCCTTAACCGAACGAAAACTTCACGCAATACCTCAAGATGCCGGTCAAAAGTCTCGGTTACAACTATCACGTCATCGAGATACGTAAAAACAAAAGGCTCTAGTGCAGGTTCAAGCACCGTGTCTATCAGCCGTTGCCATGTGGCCCCCGCATTGTGAAGTCCGAAAGGCATCCTGCGAAATTGGTACAAACCTCTTCCTGGCACGGTGAATGCGGTGTACTGCTTAGATTCCTCTGCCATCGGTACTTGCCAGTACGCGGATCTGACGTCCAGCGTCGACAAGTATTTCGCATTTCTTAGCTTGTCTAAGGTAGCCGAAATGTACGGCAGGGGATAGGCGTCTTTTTTCGACACCGCATTCACCTTTCGGAAGTCCACGCAGAACCGGAATGACCCATCTTTCTTCCGAACTAGCAATATCGGCGAAGACCACGGACTAGATGATGGCTCGACTACTCCCATCCGTAGCATTTCGTCTAACTCCGCATTAATTTGTTTTTGCACCGCAGGCGAGACTGGGTAGTATCTCTGCTTGATTGGGGAAGCCATGGTTTTGATTACGTGCTTCACGGAATTCGCGGACCCTAGTCCGTCGCCCATTAACCCGAATTCTTCTTCCAATAAATTCGCCAACGTATCTGCTTCCTCTGTCGATAAATGGGCTCGACTTCGCAGCGCCTTACCCATCTCCACCTCGACTGAAGCGATTGACGTCCACTGCCGGCCTTTCATATCCAACATGACGCCAAAACGCTGCCAGAAGTCTATACCTAAAATCACTTCTTGCGGAATCGATGAAATTACTAATGTTTCGAGAGTATGCTTTCGTCCATTTAAAGCAAACTCCAGCCCAACAACTCCATCTACAGCACATGTTACGCCGTTTGCGAGACGTACTTCTTCGATTCCATCCTGTCTCAGAGTCAAACCTCTACCTGCCAACCGAGACCACCCTTTCCATCCCAGAATCGTACGACTCGCCCCTGAATCTAATAATCCCTCCAAAATCGTACCTTCGATCTCCACTTGTAAGTGCGGTCGACTGTCGGGATTATTTTCCACCAACGCATAGTCTACGTTCGGCTGATGACTCCTCCGCTCCGGCCTTGATATCGTGTTCGCTCGGCCGCTTAACGAGCACGACGATCGTTTCCCGATCCCGGCGTATCTTGTCGAGCCCAATTTTCCGGCCCATTAGCTCTCCCTTGGCATGATGGGCATGAAGCACGCATGACCCCCTGACGACCACAGCCAAAACATCGCCTGGGCTCAGAGCACTCCCTGGATACATGACCTTCTTTTCGGCAGCTCAAACACCGCACACGACTGCCCCCGGACATCACCGCTACCTGCGCTGTAGTCTCCGCACTCATATATGCCAAATCTGGCTCTAAACACCTCCTCGATCGTGTAGTCGGGGGTACGAACGCCG
This sequence comes from Nemotelus nigrinus, assembly GCA_947369275.1. Taxonomy (NCBI): domain Eukaryota; kingdom Metazoa; phylum Arthropoda; class Insecta; order Diptera; family Stratiomyidae; genus Nemotelus; species Nemotelus nigrinus. The sequence goes on from CANBKX010000052.1 coordinate 22,607, forward strand.
CTACTGAAGCCCTCGTTGCATCCAATGCGCGCCCCATTCTTACCAATTCGGATATTGACTCGACTGGCTTCAGACAAAGCTGCTGCTGATAGAAGGGCGCGATATTTCTTCTCAAGGTCCGAAGTTTTTCTTCCTCAGTGCAACTCCTCTTTAGCCGACTAAAAAGGCGCTCCATTATCGCCACATAAACCCCCATCGACTCGTTTTCCCCTTGAGTCCGTCTTCGGATTTCCTCCCAGAGGCGATCTTCATAGTCGGAGGGCAAGAATTCTGCCCTCAGCTCTTCTACTAACCCGTCCCAGCTTTCCACAAGGTTGCGGTTGGCCCTAAACCAAATCAACGCCCGCCCATCGAAGAGATCGACTGCTGCCCGGAAGAGCAGAGATTTGGTAAGCGCTCGTGCCTGGCGTAGCTCTTCGACCCGCTCTAAGAAGGCATTGATAGAACCTGACGAGTCGCCACTAAACTTAAGGCCCCATTTCGCCACTTCCGCAAGACTTGTGCTCCGTGCTGTTGGCATTGCATTTGTCGCTTGGCCTTCGCTCGGCTGCTCCGCCTCATCGCCACTCGAATCACCTACCCTCTCCTCCAAAGAACCCATCGCCAGGATGAACCTATTCCGGAGAGACCTCGCTCCATTCTTTTGCTCGATGGTCACCGCCTGCATGTTTGCCAAACGCCGGAATCCAAACTCGACCTTGACCTTCGCCTTGACAAAGTCCGATGCCGCTCTATCCCCTGACACCCTAGCTATAAGCTACTCGACCTCTGACGCTTTTGCCGTAAGCTCCGCATAATCCATCGCATAATCGAACGGGTACTCCGTTTCGACGTATGATGTATCCAACGCTGCTTCCGCTTTTAACGTCGCCCTCAGGGTCTTTCGCATATTATCGACTGTATCCGCCGGGAAACCTCGGATCGCAAGCTCATACGTGAGCTCATCCTTGCTAAGTCGATCCACTATAATCTTCATCACTAAAATACTGACTTCTAAATCACGAAGGAGTGGAAAACTTTAATCGCCGATTAACAAATGCACCTCCCAGTAGAAGATCCCAACAAAAATAAAAATAAGTAATGACGATATTTTTACTGTTCAAAATCACCTATTCCACTAAAAACACCCCCCTGTGATTCGACGCTCCAGAATTTACCCCCGGAACTTACTAACTAAACTTGAAAGAAATGGCCTCTTACAAGCTAGTACATATAATTCACGCACTCCAAGTTCTAATTTTATTTCACCCACAAAATTCACTTAAAAAAACCACTCACTCTCAATCTACCTGTCACACAACCAAACCAAAATTCAAATAAATCCAAAATCTTAAGTAATTTATAGCTAAGCAAAATATTCAATAGATCATGCACCAAAATCTGCTTTTCAACGCCTTATTAAGCAGCGAATTCCGATAAATGCACTCTAAAATTTTAACCCCGATATGAACGCTAAATCCGACAAAGCCTTTTCAAACCGTTATTA
>CANBKX010000053.1:0-15895 GCA_947369275.1 Nemotelus nigrinus
CAACGCCATTGAGCTAGCTGTGCAGATGTTCGCCACAATTTTTCAGTGTTATCGACTACTTCAGAATTTTGCGAATCAATCCACAGCAGATGAACAAGAAATCGAAAGAAAAGAGCGCTGCGTTAGTATCCAACGGGAAAAGAAATTCGTAAACTTACTACCCGTAAGCATTCAAATCTAAAACGGGTTCATTTCTGGTTAACTTTGAACTTTAAACTTTAAAGCTTCATATAAATAAATTTTTGGAAAGCACTATATTGTATTCTTGCATCTCTGTGGTCCATGGGGAATGCGGGTTGAAGCTTGGACCAGCGGCTGATCATACCACTGCATGACCCAGAATGTGAAGATATTGCTTGTATATAATGCGTCTTGACTTAGATAATACGAAGATAATACGTACTGTGTGGATAATGCGTGCCGTACACGTTAACAGAGGAAATTTGTGCTACTGCTTGGACCGGCAGCTAAACTTGGTTTTGCATGACTCTTAATGAAAAGTATCCGTCATATTTAACTTTCCTGCAATGATTCGAAATGCTTTGAAAAAAATAATTTTTCCGTTTTATACAGAAAACATTACCCAAGCCTATTTATGTTTGAAAGTACTTTTCTTCTTATTTTTGCGATTAATGTTCATAGGTAGATGATGAACTTTTTTGGAAAACAGCTTTGAAGCGTTAGATCTGCATTGCTGAGAATATTTGCTTGACGCAAGCTGTTAAAATTCATTATAACTATTGCCGTTGTGTATGACCCAAACTCGTGCTTCACAAACAAAAGAACAAAGAGAGGCTCAATTGGCAATGAGAAATTGTAAAGCTTATCGTACAGGTCAACAACGTGATAATCTTCCTCGCGGAAGAAACAATGCTCTGTTTTATCATAAGGTGTTTCAATGAAGGTATTCGACCCGAGTGCAATCCATCCAGCAAATAGTTTAAAAGAAACTAATACAAAAATGCTGCCCTACTAAGCATAAACGTTTTAATTACATTTTTATATAAAACCATAGCTAGAACGTTGATGCTTAGTACTGTGTAGATAGAAAGTCTATGTTTACAATTAGTAATGCGGACATTATTTCGTTGCATGTTCCTATAAAAAAGTCCTAATTGCTTAAAACGTATCTTTCACATAAATTTTCACCGTGAAAGCATTTATTTCATAAGTATCTCAAGTAAATGTATTTGAATCTTAGTTTCATTTTTTATTCCGTTTGAAGGTATCGGCAGCATTTAGAAAAACAGATATCATTGAATACCTCGAGAGTTCTAAAATGTAGACAAAACGTTTAAGCTCAATGGGGTAGATAGCTGCGCGAATCATTTCGATTCGCTTCAATAAAATAAATGCCTTGCTGTTACGAAAATCACATTCGTTTCAAAGTAATTAAATTATATTTATTGAACTTAATTCATTTTTATCTTGATAAAAAACTAAACTTAATTCAGCTAATAGATCAAAACAACATTTATCGACTCTGAGGTGGTACGAAGTTTGCTGCGTCAACTATTATGTATACAGTGAAACTTCTGCTTGCGGACACCTTTTATAAGTAGAAACCTCTCATATCCGGAAAAATTTTCTTTACACACGCTTGTGGATTCGTTTTGGGAGCAAATTGACCTCCAACAAGCGGATTCTCCAATGAACGGACGCGGAAACCATATTTTCGTACATTCGATACAAAAAACCTCTCACAAGCGGACACAAAACGTGTTATACCAAAAATTAATACGAAAATTGAAATCAAATCGGGGCTCCCCCTTTTAAGATTGTTGCTGTTGAATATTTGTGGAAGTCGTTGGCTGGAATGTAAAAGAGGACTCCCCATTTTAGAAAATAAATTGTTTTGTGTGTGACTGTTATTCGATATTTTGGTTTGATTCTATCTGCTTCAGCATAGTTTGTTTGTGTTATGCAGTGATTTTTATGTCCAGATATCAGTATGGCTACACGAATCATTATTTTTTTTTAATGAAATAAATGAAATAATTAACGTATTTGAAAAATAAAATCTGTCAGTTTGGGAATAAGCTAGGAGGTGATTTTTGGTTATTAAGGGAAGTGAAAAGACTATATTTTTCTTCATTGAAAGGTTTGGTATTGGGAAAACTCAATGAGCAAATATTGTGAAAAATCGAGATACCATTAGATCCAAATGGAATAAAGGTATTAACATCCAACCAAAGAAAAGCTTTTTCAAGACTTGAGGCTCACAAATAGATCAGATCTGCTAAAATTGGTTTGCCAAGGCTAAAAGCCAGCATATTCCATTTTCAGGACCAATTATTAAAGCAAAAGCAAAACAAATAGCCAACCAGTTGGGATAGTGTGAGCTTTTGGCGTCGAATGGATGGTTAGAAAAATGGGTTAAAAGGCACAATATAACAATCAAGTGCATAACTGACGAAGCTTCAGATGTTGATCAATTAGACGTTGACTAGTTTAGGGCTAAATTGCCCACTATGCTATCTGGATATTAACCCGAGGATATTTCTAATGCTGATGAGAATGGCCTGTTTTTTCGTGCTTTACCCGATGAAATTTTCGCCTTGAAATCCGAAAAATTTACTGGTGGCAAACTGTCAAAAGAAAGGCTGACAGTTTTATTTTGTGTGAATATGGCAGGGAAGAAGGATATGTTATTAGTCAAAGGTAAGGTAGTCCGTCCTTGTGCGTTCAAATATCTTCGCTTGCAAGATTTCCCTGCCAATTGGAAGTCGAACCAAAAAGCATGGATGACGCGGGATATTATGTCCAAGTGGCTGAAGCACTTGGACAGGAAAATGAAAATACAAAATAGAAAAGTTCTTTTGATTTTGAATAATGTGGCATCTCATCTTAGAATTTTTAAATTTGCACATGTCAGCATAATTTTCTTACCGGCTATCACAACAACCCTTGGATCAAGAGAATATAGAAAATTTCAAGGTTAATTAAACAGGATTGATGCTTGAAAATAATAACACAATAAAGTCATATAATGAGGCCCTGAAACAAATTGTTCGTTTGAAGCAATTCGCAAAAAATGACTTTGTAGCATTTCAATACCTGAAAAGAGTAGAGAATCATTTCGAGAAGCAACAGCTCAAATGGAAACAAACTAAGCTTTACCAATCAAAAATTGATCATTTTTATATTAGATTATTTCTCTGCATACCATGTAACACATATATAGCCTAGTTATTACTACAAAAACAAGAAAAATGCCCGTATAAATATAAGTTCCTTTATCTGTATCTACATATTAATATTCATAAACACTGTTACGGACAGCTGTTTGCCGCCACTCACGGCAATATAAAAAAAGTCAAGCGCATCAGAACCGCTAGAAAACCAATTTTCGAAGAAACTGTCTTTGAGTGACAAAAAAATGTGGAAAGACGTTATACACTGTTTTGTAGAATCATATCAACCATTCTTTATCCCAAGTAACAAAACTCAACTATAACACAAATGATGAAAATGTTCAGTGCTGGCAACACTTTCCGAACGAAGCACATTATAGTCCATTTACTGCGCCAACTTCGTTGTGATTTCTACACTGGACCGGAAGTTAAAGGGAAAAAAGCTTTATTTTGTTGAGCAAATTTGCAAGATTTAGGAGACAAAAATCACCATAGCTGGCAATCCTATTCTAATTTTTCAGCCAGATTTTCATCAAATGTTATTTAAGATAAGATTCAAGTACTGTATGAATCTTGTAAAAATCTGATGGCTGAATCGGAAGTTATAGGCCAAAAACCGGTTTTTTTTCTCAGTGATTTTTCAAGATGGCACAGGGTTTCCCGCATTTCAAAATCATTTCTATCAGACCTGGTTCTAGCTAATACCAACATGTCCTGTGAATTTCACTATGATCGGATAATCCGGTCGTCAGTTCGCGAGAACAGAACTTTCAAGTGCTGAAAAAAGAGGTAATTTGGTGATGGGTTGCCGTTTTTGTGCAAATCGGAATTTTGAAAATTTCAATTTGACATTATGTATAAAAGTTTAAAATTATCAATAATTTGATTTTTTGTCAAAAATCAAAAATATTTCAGGAAGGTCAATGATATGAAAGTTTTTTTTCAGGAGCCTCCTGTAGCTATCGGGTTACCCGCACTATCTTGAAAATCCACGTGTGCTAAATTTTGGTCAACATCATTGCTTTTCTAAGAAGTAATGACAGATCAAAATTTGAAAAAAAAATCCTTGCCTACTTTTAGGCATGCTGCACCCACGCACGGCTCAAAGTTTCCAACATTTTAACATAAACAAGCTTAAAACATAATCAGTTTTCACTCCCAAACATTTGTTTGAACAAAAATTTACACTGCTTGGAAATATAGAACTACATGAAAATTCACTAAAACGCTCGCCGCCGCCAGAAAAGCTAGGATATCTGAATTTTAGCAAGTTGTGAGCCTACCTACTATATACATCTACGTCCTCCGAAAATTTCAGCCCAATCGAATTGGACACTCCAGAGATTATCTCGAAAAAATCATTTTGCTGATATATATATATATCTATATATATATATATATATATATATATATATATATATATATATATATATATATATATATATATATATATATATATATATATATATCTATATATATACATATATATAAATATATATATATATATATATATATATATATATATATATATATATATATATATATATATATATATATATATATATATATATATATATATATATATATATATATATATATATATATATATATATATATATAAAGTAATATGTATTTTCGGCGAAACGAGTTTAATACTAATTTTCTTCGAAAATTAGTAAAAAACCAAAACAGTCAGGTGGTGCAGTTGGAATATCATTCCACTCAATTAGTGTTATTGAAATCTAATGACATTCGAATTGCATTGCCTGTATAAAACAAAACGAGCGGTTGTTGCTCTGCAAGCATCACCTTTACACTGAAAAAAAAACAACAACAATGAAGTGGTGCAGTTCAAATGCAATTGACACCTGAGTGCATTTGAAATGCATTGCTTGATGTTCGGGTCATACTTGCTTAATAGAGAGATGGATTACGGGAGATGGCGGCAACGGTATGATCAGCTGGAACAATTGAGCGGACTGGTTGGCGGGAGCTGCGTTTTGTGGCGGGAGGTTGATTTTGGCTGGGACTCGAAGAGGTTGGATTTCGGCTGTTGGGCGATGAGGACGTTGATTGGGAGTTTGATCTTTCGACGGTGAAGTTGGGTTTTGGACTGTTGAGCGATTTATATGGGAAATCGCGCTGGATGACGGTGCCGTATCGGTGCTTGACAAAAACTGAATATTTGAAAATACATATTTGGATTTTGAGATGATAGTTCAAGTTGGGATAAGAAAAAAAGAAGTGAAGTGAGTGAGAGTGCAATGTTTTGTTCAAGAGTGGTTAAGATAACATTTTGTATCGGGATACACGATTATTTGGGGGAAAAATTTTAATATCGAAAGTAAATTTGTGAAGTGAAACGGTATAAACGATAGCGCTGCTGGGAACCAGTGTGTTAATAATGCAAACAATTAATGACTTTGAATTGTGAAAAATATGAAAAAGTGAATTTAGATCCAGAAATATACCAGCACAAAATAAACTAAAAATTGGTTGATATCTTTTGGAATAGTGGGAGTTTTTTTTTAGGATAAGATTTGCTTATAACGATAACGCATCAGCCATCGGTTTCGACAACACCCGTTTATGGTGGGTTTGACCTTAAATAATCATTGACAACACAAACACATAAGTGACTCAAACAACGCAACGAACACAAAACCGCAGTTTAAGACACGTTGAAACAAGTATTGTCAATTCTAGAGAAAGACTGTCCTTCGGAGAAAAGCAAATTTCTCAGCAATTCTCCGGCTACAAGCTTCCACCACAAGAGCCAACACGCGAAATAGTGGGAGTTAAAGTGAAACAGTGACGACTATCTTAATATTGAAGTTTTGGTGAATTTATTAGTGAAAAATAACAAAAAATTAATTAACGTTTTGGTAATGAAAATGGCTGTTGTGCAGAATGAACAACAAGTGAAATCATGCACTGAATTTCGAATAACTTTGTGAAAAGTAACTGTCACGCAATGTTAAAAATAAAAAAGATCTTGTACTAGTTGGCTTATGTTTTGTAAAACTTTTCGACAGCGATCAATTCTGTCGAACCGTGCCAACCTGAACACAAACCTGACGCCGAGTATACCTGTCAATACTGTTAATGTTTTCTAACATTGGAATTCGTCATCATCTTCACTGACAGATAAACAGACAAATTGTTGCAGAAAGCCGAATTAACTTTTAATAGTTCATAATAACTTATATTTATTTTGTTATTTATGATCCTTCTTCTCTGAAAAAACAAAATATAGTGACCCCCGAGAGTACGGTACCGTAATCCGGATCTCACTGGTAAGTGATTCATTTGTATTTTCATTTTTGGTTGAATTTTAATGTGTATTTTTGTTTTGATTGATTTTAATATTGCATTTATTTTCTGTCGTGAATTATTAAGATTTTGATTTCATTGTTTGAAAATATTTATTAGTTTAGTTTATTTATTTAATTTAATATTATATTTTTGTTACATCTGGCGGATGAATTTGGCGTTTTATTTATTTTTTACATGGTGCAGTCACTAAGTCGACAGAGAAGCAAAATGTTCTACTAAATCCGGATAATTTAGGTTCAGTGGAACCCTGTGTGGGTTTTCCCCCCCTTCCTGTAGAGTTTTCCCTTCTTTGGTGTTTTTTTCTTTAGTATGTTATATGCGTGACACAGCTAGGGCTTGGCCTGCCCCTCAATAGCCTACGACACCGGTGACTAGTCGGCACCTTAAGTCACGCAAGGGTAGCAGGTAAGGCCAAAAATTTCTGGTGTGTTGGCGGCTGTTCACAGCTGTTCCGCAACAAATGGCGCCCAAATAAATGGTTTTCGGTTTTAGATTTATTATATTTTTGTAACTTATGTTAAAGTTTTTATCTAGTGCAACAAATTTCGTTATATATTTTCGCGAATTTCCTGAATTGTAACTTGTACTTGATTAGTTTGATTTGCTTATTTCTGTTTAGTTTTGAATTTTCATCTTTGATTTAGTTTTTTTACTTGCTCCGAATGAATGATCTGGCTGGCTGGGGTGACACTTGTTCCCGGGAGCACTTGGTTGCCCCAGCCACATTTTTTTTTTGTTTCTTGGCCGTAGTTGGTATTATGTCTAATCATTCATTTTGGATTATATATATTAATTTTTTTCCTTTTCGCATAATTTTCAATTTTTTCTTATTAATTTTTTGCTTGTGAACGGTCGCTTCCACAACGATGGCGCTTATATAGCTGTTGTGTTTGTTGATTGATTAGACAGGAAGATGATACTGTGGCTCTGGACCTGGTGGGAGTTGAGCGTTACTCATATCCTCGTTTGCGAGTCGATTAGCTTGTATAAGCAATTTGAATTGAGTGGCGCCTCTACACTCTCGTCAGGTTGTTGGGGAGATTTTGTTGGTGCCTTGTGGACTCCATATCCAGCAATAGCTGTCGATGAATATATGTCATCTATTTTGAATTGGGTGTTCCCTTTTGGTGCCTTCTGGGTTGCTCCACCCGGAGTCATGTAGCATCTTTCCTCCATCCTTTTGTTTTTTTTTCTTTTTCCACTTTCATACCTTTCTTCTTATCTTAATATGCCCACTGACACTTGGTTTCACTGAACCTATGATTTGTTTTTATTAATATCGGTTTTAGCTTGTTTTTTACACATTATAATTATTACATGATTTCATTTATTGGATTTTTTAATGGCTTTGATTGATTTCGTTTTGCATATCTAAACTGAACTTTGTTTTATTAGCGTTGCGTTTATTTATTGAAGGATTGTTTCAGGGCTAGGTGCTCTAATTGAAACGTATCAATTGTAATTTAGTACAAATTTAAAGGAATTTTAGTTTTATTTAGCTAGGGGTTAGTTTTGTTTTTGAAAATTTACTTATTTCATTGGTTTTGGGTTTTGTTAGGGTTTGAATTAGTGCTGAAGTATTTATATATATTTTCCTTTATTTGTATTCGCTCACTTTGCTTTATAATTTTGAGCAAAATGCGTCGAGCAAAGCGCAATTGTAGGCCAACAGCCAATGATTCTGGGATTGAACGATTGAGCCGAGCTTTGGAACGGTTGTCAATTACTGCACAAGCAGAACAACATCCGCTCCACAATTTTACCGTCCCGCAAGAATTTGTTCCCAGCGCAGTCCCTGGACCATCATCGGCACCTGACCACTTCCACTCTACTGGTCATTTAGAAGGAGATGGAGCAGACATCGAAGGTCCTGCGATCCCACCCAGATTAGACCGGAACGAATAAGCACACTTTCTCAATTCCAGCACATCCGTGGTCGTAATTCGATTCGATTCGATGGCACATCTACCGGTCTCAATATTACCCGATTCTTGTTCCCGCTTAAAACCATGGCGGCGCGTCATGGAGTTCCCTTGGCTGTACTAGCTCATGACCTGCATCTGCTTTTACAAGGTCCAGCCGAGGAATGGTACTGGCGGTATATGGAGCTCCATCTTTCGGTGACGTGGGCGGATCTGGAGCAAGAACTACGGGAACGCTTTACGGATTGGCGTTGTGACGTGGATATCCGACGGGAGATTAACGCACGCGTTCAGAAACAAGGAGAGTCTATCCAAGTGTTCTTCGATGCGATCGATGCAATGGCACTGCAGCTCAACAATCCATTGTCGGATGTGGACTTGCAGTGCATATTGCTACGCAACATGAACTGCCGCTTACGAGAACATTTGGCTGGAATCGAATTCCGTAACGCCTGCGAATTGTTACGACGTTGTGTGGCTATTGAAGCCGTCTGGTATCCGCCAAGCCAACGAATTGAAGGCACACAAAATCGACGAGTGGTTCACGAGCTGCAAGAACTTGATAACGACGGTTCAGAGTTTTATGTGGACGCAGTCGCACCACCATCTCGCGCAACTTCAGTCATGCGTCCATTTCGACAACTGGCTGCGTCAAATTCTCGTCCGGCACAGCCATCCACAGGTCTCCGGGTCTGCTGGAGTTGCCAAGACCTGGGGCATTCTTATCAAGATTGTCCTGTGCCTCCGACCTGGGTATTTTATTATGGTTGTGTGAACCCTGGTATACTTAAGCCTAAATGTGGACGATGTAACAACTCGGGAAACGTCCGACGGATCGCTACGAATGCGGGGACTTGGAGCGGTCCATCTGGCCTCGGGACAAAGGCGTCCCGAGGCCACGGATGTAGCCACCAATGTGGAATCAGAGTTGCATCGTCAATAGGAAGTCAAACATTAACTTGTGCTGAAACTGTGACCCAATCATCTTGGTCTGCAAATCAGCCTCTGGCCGAGTCGTATGATACCCCTTTTAGTTGGTCCGCCTTCGGAGATGGCCGAACTTTTCTTCGCACACGCTTCTTAAATTGGTCATCGAATTCTACTTTCGGGAGATCATAGAGGTACTTTACCTTGCAAAAACTATTGAAGTAAGCTTGCGCAGATTCAGTTCTGACAACGTACGCGGAAAACCGATCTTTTGCTGAAATCGAAATAAAAGGTCGGAAGCTCATGGGGCTCCTTGACAGTGGAGCTAGCGTGAGTATACTTGGAGCGGGATCTTTAGACCTGATTAAGGATCTTAGGCTGCAGATGTCAATGCTGTAGACTGACATCCTTACTGCATCGGGTCAAAAAGCTTCCGTTCTGGGCTACGTGCGTGCGCTGGAGCGATTCAACGACCGCTTGAAGATGCTATGATTTTTGATTGTTCCATCTTTGACCTGTCGCGTATATCTGGGAATTGATTTCTGGAATACGTTTTGGACCGTGCCAGTGCAAATCTCCGCTGTTGAGGCTTTGCCCGAAACACCCGCTGTTGGTTTTCACCATTTGCTTCCTGAAGATCAGCAACGTTTAGAGCTGGTCAAACAACAGTTTCCATCGTTTAATGTGTTGGGGCTTGGTTAAACCTCTTTGCTATGTCACCACATTGATACCGGTTCCGCGAAACCTTTCAAGCAGAGACACTATGCTGTTTCTCCAGCGGTCCAGAAACTGTTGTTTGATGAGCTGGACCGTATGCTTTCCTTGGGAGGGATTGAGGAAAGTCACAGTGCGTGGAGTTGCTTTCGCGACTTCAGTCCACTAAATTTATAACAAGTCTGGACTTAAAGGATGCCTTCTGGCAAATTCCTTGGACGTAGAATCTAGGGAGAAAACGGCATTTACTGTGCCTGGCAGGCCCCTGTACCATTCCACGGTCATGCCTTTTGGTCTGTGTAACGCATTGCAAACTATGTGGAGACTGATGCATCGGGTTATACCTCATGAGCTGCCTGACAAGGTGTTTGTCTACCTTGACGACTTACTTATTACAAGTTCGACATTTGATGAGCACTTGGAACTTCTCTCCACAGTTGCACAGCTGTTACATGCAGCTAAACTCACCATCAATGTCAAAAAGAGTAATTTCGTTCAAAGAGAAATCAGATACCTTGGCTATGTGGTCAGTGACGGTATCCTGAAGACAGACTCCGAGAAAGTGTCTGGCATCGTGTCTTATCCAGTACCGAAAAGTGCGAAAGACGTGAGAAGGTTCATGGAAATGGCAGGTTGGTATCGTCGTTTTGTCCCTTATTTTGCCTCCGTAACAGCACCGTTGACAGACTTGTTAAAAAGCAAAAAGGCTTTCCAGTGGACTCAAGGAGCGGGAGTGGCTTTCGATAAGTTCAAAGAACTGCTAGTTTCTGCTCCAGTGCTGGTGAATCCTGACTTCACCAAACATTTTTACATTCAGTGTGATGCCAGCACTACGGGTATCGGGAGCGTCCTGTTTCAGAAGGATGACGATGGTGGAGAGCATCCCATCGCTTATATGCCCAAGAAATTAAATGCTGCGCAGCGCAACTATAAGATCACAGAGCTAGAATGCTTGGCTGCGGTGCAGAGCGTCCAGAAATTTCGGGCATATATTGAGGGGCTGCCCTTTACCATCATCACTGATCATGCTAGCCTGAAATGGCTCATGAGCCAACAGGACCTCTCTGGAAGACTTTCCCATTGAAGTTTGAAGCTGCAGGGCTGTGGTTTTGTCATTGAGCATCGCGAAGGGTCACAAAACATCGTACCCGATGTTTTGTCAAGGGCACACGGATGCGGCGAGGAGGTGATGGCCATTAATGGATGTTTGTCGGAGCACCATCGTGTGGCTGCAATAATTCCGGAGTCAGCGTTCCAGGACCCAAAATATGTCGAGCTGGTGAATCAAGTCATGAAACATCCTGACCGTTTCTTGAACGTTTTTGTTCGAGATGGGCGGGTGTATATTACTACCAGCACGACAGGAGCGCTAATCATTCACATTCCCACAACCAAATTATGGGTACCGGAAAGTCACAAGCAAGAGCTGATTCTCCGTGCTCATGATAATCCAATGGGCTCTCATTTCGGCATTCGGAAAACTGTTGAGCTTCTGCAACGTTATTATTATTGGTCTCGTTTAAGGCAAAACGTTGAAGAGCATGTCAAAGCTTGTAACACATGCAAGCAAATTAAGCCTCCAAATGCCGTGATGCGACCACCAATGGGCTCATCGCGAGACACAGATCGACCGTTACAGCGCTTGTTTATGGATTTCATGGGCCCATACCCACGATCAAAACATGGGAATGTGCAGCTGCTCGTGGTGCTAGACCACTACATAAAGTTTTTTTGGCTCAAGGCCTTGACGAAAGGTACTGCTGAGGCCGTGATCAAGTATCTGAGCGAAATCTTCCTGACCTTTGGAGTGCCTGAATTCCTTCACTCTGACAATGGTGTTCAGTTTATTGCAAAGGCATAGACTAAGTTTTTAGGCAAATATGGGGTTGAGCAGATATTCACTCCCTTGTATTCCCCTCAAGCCAATGCTTCAGAGCAAGCAAACCGAAGCATCCTTAACGCAATCAGAGTCAACATAGGAGAGGAACACCGGAATTTGGATGAGCATTTAGTGGAATCATGTGCAGCCTTTCGAAATGTTTTACATGGGGCCACTGAATGTTCCCCCCATTTCCTGATGTTTGGTTACCACCGTATCCAACATGGCTCTGATTACGCTCTTTTGCGACGGTTGAACGCGTTTGAGGATGGGGAGGTGAAACTGAGCACTCATTGTGATCGACTGCGTCTAATACACGATCGAGTGAAGGAAAAACTAACGTAGGCCTACGCAAAGGGCGCACAAAGGTATAATTTGCGCAGCCAGTTTAAAATCTTTGTTCCAGGGCAGGAGGTTTCCGTTTGAAATCACGCCCTTAGTAGTGCGGTGGACCGTTTCGTGGCCAAGCTAGCCTCGAAGTTTGTTCGTGCTAGGGCTTGTCGTCCACGAGGTTTTGTGGCATACGAGCTTGAGAACGAGAAGGGAAACTCGATGGGCATCTACCACGCCAAGGATATCCAATAGGGATCCTGACGCCTCTGTCTCTCTGCGACTATTGTTGCCCAGCGTTGAGACCCTTCTCATAGGGTGAGTTTTCCCGATGCTGTTACGGACAGCTGTTTGCCGCCACTCACGGCAGTATACAAAAAAGAAACAAAACAGTCAGGCAGTGCAGTTCGATTGTCATTGCACTCAATTAGTGTTATTGAAATCTAATGGCATTCGAATTGCATTGCCTATATAAAACAAAACGAGCGTTGTTTGCTCTGCAAGCATCGCCTAAACACTGAAAAATAAACAACAACAACAATGAAGTGGTGCAGTTCAAATGCAATTGACACCTGAGTGCATTTGAAATGCATTGCTTGATGTTCGGGTGATACTTGCTTAATAGAGAGATGGATTACGGGAGATGGCGGCAACGGTATGATCAGCTGGAACAATTGAGCGGACTGGTTGGCGAGAGTTGCGTTTTGTGGCGGGAGGTTGATTTTGGCTGGGACTCGAAGAGGTTGGATTTCGGCTGTTGGGCGATGAGGACGTTGATTAGGAGTTTGATTTTTCGACGGTAAAGTTGGGTTTTGGGCTGGTGAGCGATTAAAATGGGAAATAGCACTGGATGACGGTGTCGTATCGGTGTTTAACAAAAACTGAATATTTGAAAATACATATTTGGATTTTGAAATGATAGTTCAAGTTGGGATAAGAAAAAAAGAAGTGAAGCGAGTGAGAGTGCAGTGTTTTGTTCAAGAGTGGTTAAGATAACATTTTGTATCTGGATACACGATTATTTGGGGGAAAAATTTAAATATCGAATGTAAACGGTATAAACGATAGCGCTACTGGAAACCGGTGTGTTAATAGTGCAAACAATTAATGAATTTGAATTGTGAAATAAACGAAAAAGTGAATTTAGATGCAGAAACATACCAGCATAAAATAACCCAAAGTTTGGTTGATATCTTTTGGAATAGTGGGAGTCAAAGTGAAACAGTGACGACTATCTGAATATTGAAGTTTTGGTGAATTTATTAGTGAAAAATAACAAAAAATTAATTAACGTTTTGGTAATGAAAATGGCTGCTGTGCAGAATGAACAACAAGTGAAATCATGCACTGAATTTGGAATAACTTTGTGAAAAGTAACTGTCCCTCAAACAATGTTTAAAAATAAACAATGTTTAAAAATAAAAAAACTCTAGCGCACCGAAACCGCTAGAAACACTAATGTTCGAAGAACAGTATAAGAATCGTGCAGCTTTTGAGTGCATATTCCACCACATTCGCTGCTTATTACAGCCAAACTGTTTCAAATGCCACGTTTTACTTTGGCCTCAAGAATCCATTATAACTCATATGGTGGAAGGTTTCAGATATTACCACTGGCATGAATTTCAACGTTTATGAGAGCAAAACACGGGTTAATTATAAACGTTATCAGTTGCTTATTTCACATAATTTTGAAAGCAGCATCTCATATAACATCAATGAAGAAAATGCTCAGTGCCTGCAGCACTGTAACGGAAGTTGATGTTTGGGGCTGCGATCCGAAATATTTGCAGAACTTTGGGAATCGAAACATTGGTTATTTATTTTCATTGTAAATGTTTCCGGTATGAATACTAACTGTAAGCATTTATTGTTACAAAAGTAGCACAACCGACTCGTGCTGGGAGCCTTCTGCCAGTATCAATGCCAAGATTATATCACATCTGATTCACGTTGTTATATAACATTCGAAGTTATAGGAGAATAAAGAAATTTAGGGTTACCTGCAGTGAGTTTTTTCAAATAATCGAAAACTTAATATTTGCTGTTTATTGTCACTTCAATTCCATTACCAATTGAAAATTCTACGATAAAAACGCTAAATAAAGATATTGCAATTAAACACAAAACCAACAATTGCTGGCAACCCTATCGTGGCTTTTCAAGCAAATTTGGCCTGAATAATGTTTATGATAGGTTTCATTAATTGTATGAAATTCGTATTGATTTCATGACTGCACTGGAAGTTATAGGGCAAAACGTTTTATTTTCCTGAGCGAATTTTCAAAACCAAAAACACAAAAATTACTATAGCTGGCAGCACCGATCAAATTTTTAAACCAAATTTTCACCAAACAGAGATTAGAGTAAGGTTCAGCTACCGTGTCAATTTCATGAAAATCTGGTAACTTATTCACATTTCATAGGGCAAAAAGCAGTTATTTTTCTTTGCAATTTTTCAAGATGGCACCACTGGCACAGACATGCCCACAATTTAAAATCGCTTCTACTAAATCTGGTCCTACTTTAGTCCAATGCACTCTGTCAATTTCAGCTGTATCCGATTATTGGTTCGTGAGTTCCCGTGAACAGAAGTTTTTGATGCTAAAAATATAGCTTAACTGGGAGAGGGTTACCGTTCTTGTCAGACATTAAATTTTCAAAGTTTTACTTTGAGCGTGTAGATAAAACATAAGATTTGTATACAGATTGGTTTTATTGTTAGAAACGGACATTTTTTGAATATTCGATGGTTTGAATGTTTTCACTTCCAAATTTTTTTTTTCAAATTTAAGACACCAAAATTATCATAGCTGGCAGCTCCAACCGAATTTTTCAATCAAATTTCTACCGAACGTGGTCTAAAATAAGGTTCAGCTACTATGTGAATTTCGTTAAAATCGAACGATTCAATCAGAATTTGTAGGGCTAAAAGCAGTTATCTGTTTTAGTGATTTTTCAAGATGACACCACTGGCACAAAATCACCCGCATTTCAAAACCACTTCCATCAGACCTGGTCCTATCTAAGACCAATACATTCTGCAAATTTCAATTAATTCTGCTCATCAGATCGTGAGTTTCCGTGAACAGAAGTTTTTGATGCTAAAAATATAGGTAAATTGGGCAAGGGTTACTAGGCGTGCCCGTTATACCATATAAATTTTTTTTCATTGTCTATGTAAACAAAGCACAAGATTTACATATAAGTGGCTTCTTTTTTAATAAGAGGCATCTTTTCAAGAGAGACGATGATTTGGAGGCTTTCACTTTCAGTGCTTGCCCTAGCTACAGGGTTCCGAGCACGCTCATTAAAAGCAACACAAATCTACAACTAAATAATACCAATATGTTGTGAAAATTTTGTAATGATTAAATAGCTTTGTCAAAAGTTATCGCAGTTTAAAAATTTTCAAATTTTCCCGTTCTATTTTTAGGCACCCAGCGCACACATGGGGTTAAAAAAATTCCAAAACATTATCCGATTCACATGTAAAACACGTTCAAAATTTATTTCGTCAACTTTATTTTTGCAAAAGTTATTTGTGTACGAAATAATAGGTATATTAAAAATATCACTTAAATGGCCGCCGGCGCCAAAAGGTTAGCAATAACTGACATTTAGTGAGACCTGGACCTATTCTGCATGTACAC